>QGMI01000689.1:0-21460 GCA_007821535.1 Lachnellula occidentalis | reverse complement strand
GACACTATCAGCCCCCACCTTAATCTTCCCCCAACTAACAGCCTCATCCGGCCTCGCACCCGCATCACTCCCATCAAACTCCTGCGCGGTATTAATATAAACGGCACTCTCAGCGCCATTCCGCATCAAACACGCATTAGCAATATGATGCTTGACGACCCCGCCACCGAGGATAACCATGCCGGCTCGTTTCGCACGCACGGCCATGGTGTTGATCTTGCGGATGTCCTCGACGATGTCGACTTTCAGCTGCAGGGGCGAGGTCTTGAAGGTGTGAAAGTAGAGCATGTCGCCCAGGGAGCCGTCGGTGAGCGCGGGGCAGAAGATGGGGATTTTGTTGACGTGGCACCAGTAGAGGACGCTGCGCTCGTCGTTGATTTCGCGGCCTAGGCGGTCGATGATCTTGGAGGGCGTCCAGTTGATCTCGTCGACTTCCGCATCGTCGGGTTTCCTGTTCTTGCTCTTGCTAGCTTCTTGTTCCTCGAGCATGGTGTCGAGGATAGGCACGATCCAGTCTTCGAAGAGGCAGTAGTTGCTGTTGGGGACGATGAGGTTGCCGATGCGGTTCATGCCTTTTGCGCGGAGCGAGGCGCCGGGAGTCGAGAAGGAGCCCATGTAGGTGTCGCCGAGGCATTTTATGAGGTCTTCTTCGATGCCGCCGGCTGTCGTTACGATGGCGGAGATGTGGGAGTGTTGGGCTAGGTAGCGCAGGGTGCCGCGTAGGCCGGAGGATATGAGGTTGCTGGTGTAGCCGAGGAAGATGGTGGTTTTGGCGGAGGTTTCTGGATCTCTCCATGCTCGCTGGGGAGTGTTAGCTGGGAGAAGTTGATATGGATGTGGGTGTAGAGGAGGATAAGGGAAGGGTTTGTGTAGATGGGTGGGCGGGCGTCATGTGATGAAATGAAGAAGTGAGAGGTACGAATGAAGGATGATTGAGGGAGATCTTGGTGAGTTTTGATATGATATGAAGATAGGAAGTCGATGAGAATTTACAGTTTGAAAGGGCAGTGTAGAAGAAGTGGTTCAGGTGAAAGAAATGGAAACTTACCATATCATTGATTATCCTCACAGCCTCACCAATAGAACTTGCTTGAAATCCCATGTTGTTCATCCCACCCACCAAATCATCAACTGTGATAGCCCTACCAGCAAATTTGTTGAAGTCCAGCTCCTCTACTTTCTGAGAGCCGGCTGGCATTTCCCCTGATTGAACTAGCACGGCGTCCGAGACGGATGATGGAACACCTGTATTGGAAGACATGATGATGCCAATTGAGCAATACAAATGTCTGGAAAAGGGACAAAAGATAAAAGAAACCCCACGTTGGATCGGTAGGTTCTTCCTTTCCACTTGATACAACTTTTCAGCTTGAAAATAAAAACGTGACTTGAGTCTTCAGTCACAGCAGCTCATGCTAAGAACCGCAAGCCAAGTGACAGTAGTATGTTCCTTGGGTACAATATTTCCTCGGACCACTTGTATGAGTAATTGTCTTACGAGGATCCGGTGAAAAGGTTTGCAAGCTCCCGTGCTCGGTCCGGACGGATGACCTTATGGTAAGAGGCGTAGAGGCTATTTTGGTTTAGTTTGGATGTTTGGTGTCGAGCTTCCTCGCGATAATAAATCTCGAACCCGGCCACAACTTCTCATGCAACTTTCCCACTTCTGGTGGTTGTCATAAGATTCGCGATGTCTTGTGAAGGGTTTTATATCGCTCGCTTGAGCATAGAACAGCCGCGCGCTGCAGGGTGCAAGCGCAGACGAAGGGCGCAGATACAGGCGAGGAGGCGTCTGGCGTCTGGCGTCAACAGATGTAATCCCTGTCTAAGTTTAATTTATCCGCTGGGGATGACGCTAGCCAAGGCAAGCTTAGCGCATTGGACTTCGAGATCCATCTGGTCTTGCTGCCAGCCCTTCTCCTCAACAGGGGATGAGCCTCATCTCACCCACCTTCAACCTCTACACCTCGACAACTCTGCGACACCTCCATCCGCATGCACAGTCTAGAGTATACACACCCATCCACTTTCGATTGGCACGATACGTCCACTGCTTTGGAACACATACATGCTTGCCTGCAGGATTTTACAACATCACTCCGCATGCACGTCTAGCGCTCTCACTTTGCCTCCACACCGACTACGGCTACCCGTAAAGCATCATAGACTCAACCGGTAGCGTGTTCACCTAAATACTCCTCTCAGACCACGGATTGGCATTCAGTCAATCATTGCTGGCTAACTGTTGATCTGGGGCCGTTGCCCAACACCATGAATGTCAGTCTCCCCACCCCCCTCTCCCTCCCCTCTTCCCCCTTCCCCCTGCCTCAAGCTGAGATATTCATCTCCTCAGGTCGTCGCGAAACCAAGCATATGACTCGGGCGAGTCTCGACGCTCCCCTCGCGATCGATCCCCCGCCCGATACAATGATTCTCGCGATTCAGATCAATACAGAGACCGTGGAGGACCCATGCGTGGTGAGAGGCGCAGATCCATCCCCGATGCCAGGTCAAACCACGGCGCATTTGCTTCAAATAGAGACACCTTCAGAGAACCCATCGGCCGCGATTCTCGAGACTTCTCTTCCCGTGAACCTCCAAGAGGCCCGAAAGAACTGATCGATGCCCCCACCGGCCCGCGTGCGTCGAATTATACCCCCAATTTTCGAGCCGATTTTCGAGGTGGTCGCGGTCGTGGTCGAGGAGGACGAGGCGGCTGGCGTGACGATAGTCGGGATAGAAGCCGAGACCTTGTCGATCGCGATTTCAATAGGGATAGGGATAGGAGAGATGATAGACCGCCACCTTTTCGAGAATCTGATCGAGGGCGAGATCGAGACAGACGGGACTGGGACAGTCGCGATAATCGTAACAATTTTCAAGGCCGAAGACCTTCCTCCCCCATACAAGGCAGAGGACGCTCACCAAATTATGGACCTCGAGATGGGCCTCGCGACAGTAGAGATGGTCTTCTAAATTTAGATCTGGATCGGACTCGTCGAGATTCTCGCGATGGCCCGCTGTCTGTTGTATCTCCGTCTTCAGACTCACTTCAGCCTTTTGGACTTGGAAGAGGCTACAGGGGACGGGGTGGGCGTGGAGGGGGACGCGTACGAGGGGGCTTTTACGACGATTATCCCAGACCACAATCCGTTCGGAGTCGTTCACCAGAATCGGGTTGGGCTCGGCGTACTCAACCATCCGCTACCCCACCTCCTCAAGTTCCGGCTTTTGGTACCTCTATTCCTCCTGCTAGTAGTTCTCTTCCTCCCTCGGTACCAACGGCACCACGCTCCCATACTACACCGCGGTCACATATCTCTCAACCCCGCCCGTCATCGTATATCTCCAACGTTGGGAGTAATCCAGCTTCATTAAAATGGGTGAAGCCTCCATCACCCAAGCCAGAGGCTAAGCGCAATGGAGATGTCCAAGAAGAACAAAGTGCCACTAGTCCACGACATATCTCATCTCGTGGGAGTATCGGGTCTCGAGAAGATGTTTCCGTTGGGGAGAGGTCTCCTAAGGATAGTATCCCAAGAACCCAGATCCAGCAAGGGATAATCACGAATCTATCGAACACTGATAGCGCAGATAAGGATATCAGTCCGACTACAGTAGAGCGGCCAGTACAACAACCTCCTTTACAGATCCCAAAACAGCCTCGCAAGCGTCACGCTATTGTCGCAAAGCATCGTGCTAGAATTCCATCACCTGCGATGTACATATCAGAAGATGATGAGGACTCCCAAGATGAACTGGACGACAATTACTTCGAGGAAGAGATCGCACATATCGAAGAACAAATTTCTCAAGCAGAGGAACAAAACCCGCTGAACCCATCACCCGCGCTCGACCTTATTGATACCACTATTGTTAAACCATTCATGATATCAATTGACGGTATTATTACCTCCAATCCTATCATTTCTGCCGAACCTTGCGTAGCTCCAGTCATAGAGCAGAAGCCTTCCCCTCAACCTCCTGTGTTGGCTCCAGAGCCAGCTATCAGACGCAAAGCCCTCCCCCGACGCCACTTATAGGAGCAAAACCTATTTCAGACTCACAAATTAATGGGAAAGATGCTGTATCTCAGTCAGAGGTCCAGACGTCCGCAAATGTTGACCCTAGCATCAACGGCTGTTCTGCTCAAAGCACAGCATCTATTGTGGCACCTATAACTTCGGATGATAACAACGTTCTGACAGACGGGCGCCTCGAAACCTCGAAGCCAAGGAGCTCTCCGCCGCCCAGAAATTCAGCCAAAGCTATAACGAATGGTAAAGCAGGGCGGGCAAAGCCATCTTTGGAGCAACCTGACGAGAAAGAAGACGAGCAGAGCAGTCGAGAAAGGGAGGAAGCTATTCGATTTGCCCAGTCTCGTGCTGAAGCTTCCACTTCCCAGCCAGTTTTTATGGGAGTCCTCGATGGCAGGCCCAATCAAACGATGGACCGACTCAATGGGAATGACCCAAGCGCTCGTGAGATAGGGCATGACCAACAAGCCATCCAACCTCCCCGGCCGCTAGCCAATGTCAGCGATAGTAGACAAAATGCTATGATGGACCAGGGGGAAAAGCCGGCGGAGAGTGAGGAACAGCGGAATGCACGGGAAAAAGAGGATGAGCTTGAGGCTTTGCGTTGGGCAGCTATTCGCTCTGTCAAATCTGTACCCAGTGGGAGAGCCGCTATGTACAAAGGCGGCCTCGATCAAGTTGACCTAGGTGGTGACGATCCCGTGATACATACTCAACAAGAGCTGGAAGCTGTCCGCAAGATGATGAAAACTCCTCCAGTATCTAGTCTGCCCAAATTCAATTGCGGATCATGCTGGGATGACAGAGGGTTTTTGGACTCCCTTGAAATGCGAGATACTGTCGTCGAAGAACGTATTCGTAAGCAGTTGAGGGAGCAGGATTTTAGGAGAAGGACAAACCAAGAAGATGAATGCCGTGCATGGGCACAACGCTACAGGTCCTATCGAGAATGGACAGACTTCTCCTCGGATCCAGCTGCAATTAGAAGTCGCGAAGCGTTCGCGGAATCTCGGACAAGAGCTGCCGCAGAAGCTGCCGCTCCATCTGCTTCTGTTTCTGCTTCTAACTCGAAATCTGAAGGCCGTCGGACTGGGCGTCGATACGCGACGGAGCGTGATTTTGAGCGAGTCTTGCGCGAGTCGGAGCAAGAAGCCAGAGAGAAGAAAGACCAGGATGAACGAACCGCTCGTGCAGAAACTGCGAGTGCGAAGGAGGCGACTATTCCAGATATGTGTTGGGACAATGAAGAGTGGCACTCCAAATTTGGTTTCAAAGATAGAACTCACGCAGTCTCTTTCGAGAGATCCTTCGCTGTGCTTGAGTACGGAGAACCAATTGACAATTTCACCGAGGAAGAGGCAGCAATCTTTGAAAGAGTGTATTTGGATCACCCTAAGCAATTTGATAAGATCGCTGCTGCTCTTCCAAATCGCAGATTCAAGGCTTGCATTCAGCATTACTACCTGGTCAAACATTCATCGAAATTGAAGGAGAAGGTCAAAGAGAGGGAAAAGAAAAAGAGCCGTCGCAGAGGTCCCGGTAAAGGAGCAAAGACCAAGGCACTTACTGCCAGTCTTAAAGTTGATGATACTGAGGAGGGTCAAGACAATGAGAATTCGGGAGATAGGCGCCGTCCGCGGCGAGCGGCAGCACCAGTCTTTCCTATCGACGCGCCCGTGAGCGAGAGTGAAGTTGCCAGTCCGGCTCCTACACCAGGTCGCAAGACCGCCGCTACCCCAAAAACGGATACTGGAAACGAAGCTGGTCCTCGGAAGAAGGTGAAGATTGCGCCCCAAAAACCTTCCAAACAAGCAAAGAACAGCCAACCAATCGCTGCGGCCCCGATTCCCGTACCCAGTCGCCCAACTGATTCCCCACCGGTTCCCCCAGGTCCACCCGACTGGAAAAACCGTAAAGAACCCGTTGGCCTGAGTCGCTTTCCCCCACAGTTTGATGGCGCATCACAAGTTCCACCTCCCAGCTTTCCCTCTCCGTTTGCTAGTGTCGACAGGCAAGGCCCACCCATGGTCCCCAGCTTTGAAATGCACCAAACCCCACCATATCCCAGTCAAGAACGAGTTGACTCTGCTACCCCCGTGGGCTTCGAAGATCGGCGAAACGGTAGTCTTCAGCAAACCTCGAGTTACTGGAGCGTCCCTGAACAAAACGACTTTCCTGCGCTGCTGCGGCATTTTGGTACGGATTGGCCGGGGATAGCAAAGCACATGACTTCGAAGACTCATATTATGGTATATAAAGACCTTTTTCGCAAATGGCTTATTGTATCTTCAGATAGCAACAAGAGTCGACGTGTCGCTAACGTCCTGGCACAGGTCAAAAATTACTATCAGCGCCAAGTTGATTCAGGAAAGATGAAGGAATGGGAGGATATCGCCAGGGACGCCGACGCGAAGCGCGAGCGTGGAGAGGCCACGGGCCCACTGCCCCCAGCCACGGTTCTTCCCAAGAAAGGGCGCTATGAGCAGCCCCCGGGTTCTATGCCACGTCCTGGATCTGCCATGGATGGTCTTGAGGGCATGTCATCTCCTGCTCAGAATGTAGCCATGTCCCAGGCATCTCCACCCCCGCAAACGTTGAGTGCACGCTTTCCCGCGTTGGCTCAAGCGGGGCCTGTTCCCCATATTCAACCTGCTACCCCAGCTTCTGCTCTGAGCAAATCTTTAACCCCTCAGGCTCAGCAACAAGCACCGCAAGCGCAGCAGCAAGGCAGGCAACGAGGTCCTCAGCTGGGTTACTTCCATGGTACGGATTCTCCGCGTCCCCTATTACAAGCACAACAGAGTGATCCGTCCATCTCAGCGCGTTCACGCCAAGCTGCTGAAGAAGCTCAAATTGAGAGGCAATCTGCATTGAAGCTTGAACAAGAGCAGAGGGAACAAAGGGAGCAACAGATGCAGCTTGAGCGACAGCGGACGGAGCAGCAACAAGCCTTACAGCGAGATCGCCACCAGTTCCAGCTCAAGCAAGAAAATGAAGCTACCAATCTTCACCAATTCGAAGCATACTCTACACCACCCATGCGCTCTAATGTCCCAGCGCAGTCCAGACCTGAGGTACCTCAAAGCGTCCCCCCTCCCGACCTTAGACGCACAGTGTCATCGCAACAATATCAACCTCGTGGCCCACACCAAGGTGTTCGAAGCTTATTGAGCGACATGTCAAATGGGCCAAGAGAAATGAAGCCCAGCCCTTCGCCTTCTCATGGCTCTTCACATGCGCCGCAAATGCCAATGCCGCGAGCTCCATTAAGCGCACCTCCAGCCAATAATGAACCGTACTCGGTACCACCTCCTCAGCAAAAGCCTCAGATTCCTCAAGTTGCAGCTGTTCGTCAACAGGAGGCGCCGCGGAAGACATCCAACATCATGTCACTACTCAACGACGAACCCAGCGATCCTCGTCCAGAGCCACCGAAGCGTGTCGCAAATGTTTCCACATCCCTTCCGACCTCCCAGACACCTCCACCGCAACCACAGCATCCACTACAAACAAATCGTTTCGCAGCACATGCGCCGCAACCTCCGGGACAGCCCCCGCAACATGTCCAGCAAATGCCACAGCAAGCTGCGCAACTACACGCCTCGCAGGGACAACATCCTTATGCTCAGCCTTCTCAGCATGCAGTGCACCAGCATACTTCTTCAATGGGACATCCTCGCAGCTACACGCCAACCAGTTTTGATAATCGTGGTTACGGTACAGGCCCTTCAATGCCACCGCAATCGATGTATTCTCAGCCACCTCGTCAATCAATGGCTCCACAGCCTTCCGCCATTCGCCGTGAGCCATCTATCGGCGAGTCAGCACACGGGCTTTCCGGTGGATACTCACGCACAGCTCCATCGCAAGCGGCTATGCGGTTAAAAGAGTCCCCATATTCTTCCACCCCTGCACCAGCTACTGCTCAAGCAGGCCGCCAGCAGATCGCATCGCCTCTCGACCTTGCTCCACCTGGTGATCGCGAATATTATACTTCACGACCTTCCCAGTATCTCATGCAGCAGCAAGCAAGTGGAATTGGCTCGCCCCAGCTGGGCCCAACTTACCACCCGCAAGTGCAACAGCCTCAACCGAGTCACCGCCAACTCGCTTTTGGACAGACCCAGTCCCACATTGCCTCGCCGCCAGCGCACTTTGCCACACAGCATCAAGTGCATCATTCAAGGCACAATAGTTTCGATGGCCGGTACCCTGGCCCAAGCTCAGGATCTGCTAGTTCTACGCCTTCTCATTCTGCCTACGCGCAACAGCCTGGTCCGCCGCCATTGCAGTATGGACATCCTCATCCAGGTCAGGAGCGCTATGAGAATAGTTATGATCGCGAGATGATTAGGGAAAGAGAGAGAAGGGCGCTTGAGGACAGAAGGATTGAGGAAGCCGCGCTGTATCAACGTCGTTGATTTCTCCACAGCTTCACTTGAAACTTGAATTGGAGCATACACTTGGTACCAAGTATAAAGATACTGGTCGGTCTAGCTGGAAAATATTGTATTTATTGTAAAATTAGATAGATAGACTTATGAACGGTGGAGGCCGGACGGGAACGGGACGGAGAGGTCTCCGTGATTGGCGTTGGCGGATAGGATTTGGACTCGGCCTTGGGGCTTGGGATTTTGGATTGGATGGATATGATATGAACTAACTTATTTGTATGGAACAGAACCGACAGTCATGATACCCTGCATTTTGGGGCGTTGAATGAATATGAAAAAAACGAAAGAAAAGAAAAAGAATTTGAGATTCAATATTTTATCTGCTTGAAATGTTTCCTTTGTTGTGGATTGTGCTTGATTTTTCTGCCGCTTTGCTTCTAGGATTTTATTTGTGATTGTCAGTATTGTTTCAATTGATGTTTGGATGTTGGGTATTTGTCGACGATGTTGCGTGCGGTGATATATTGAAAGTTTCTTGAATCTGGCGAGGTACTTCAAGGTAGCAAGTAAACGTGAATGAAGGTGCTGTGATGTGATATGTCAGGTATTACTAATGTAGAATGCCGCTTCATGTATACAAAGAAATAAAAGTCATGTTGTCAAGTCAGTTCCACATGTCCTTGTTTCTTCCCCTCGAACGCAAACAGTACGTAGTGAGTGGTACCTACTGCCTAGGTATGTGTTCCGTGGCATACCTAGGTATACTTACCGTTTGCACAAGTACAAGGACAAGTACAGGCACCAAAACGTCATTTGCTTGTGTGAAATGGCGTCAAGTGATGGATGGATGGGATCGGTGTTATATAAAGAGGGTGGGAAGTCCACAGCACAGTCGCGGGAAAGCAGATTTCTCATTCAATGCAGGTATTTTCTATTCATGTTCGTTATTTAATTATCCTTGCATTGAATGCCTTCGCTGTAATGCTATATGAGCTTTTGCTGACATCTAATTTCAAGAACAAAAGGGCCTATTGAATAGGGGCTGGTGCTATTCACACTGCTGGTGTAGGTCGTTAGCACGCGGGGCTGCTGGTGCTCTTGCCTATAAATACCCCTTGGGCTCGCTGTATTGTTCCTTCCACTCGACACAGACTTCTTTCACTCGACAGAAAGCGTCAAGTATCGACTTCGGCTACATACATTCATTGGATAGCCCAAAATGAAGAGCTTCAGCTTCCTGGTTCCGCTTCTTGCAATTGCGGCTTCTCCGCTCGCCTTGTCGTCGGCTCTGCTACCTCGCGACTTTCCTCCTGACTTCAAGTCGGTCGATCCCAGAGTTGCCAAATGTGCCAGTAAGTTCCGATTTGTTGACGTGCAGGAAGTAAGATAACTGCTGACTTTTCATCCAGACTCGTTGCCATGCGCTTCTGCCGCTTCCAGTTGGACAAAATGTTTCGCAAATGCCCAGAAGTACCCAAGCAACGCCGAGATCACCGGCGGCGGCTTGGCCGAATGCCTCTGCAAGCCAAGTTCCGACGACAAGTGGCAATCCAACCCTCCACCAGCAGGTCGGATCTTCCGCCCAGAATGGGAGAGCGAACTCATTGGGTGCATTGAATGCTTTGAGCATGCTTTTGGAAATGATAACACTGTCTCAACCGACATGAAGAGTATCATTGAGTCTGCTACTTCGTCGCCGCTGGGTTTCTGTGTCATTCCCGATGAATTTGGTTTCCGTCAGCGGTCTAGAGAATTGAAGGACGCTCACAAGTTCCCGCTTTTGCTGCCAATGGCTACTTTGCCGCCTCCACCTGCTGTAAAGAGAGAGCCTGATGTTGAAGCTTGTGTCGCAGCCCCGGTTCTTGATGCTCGCGAAACCTCAATTAACAACAGCTGGGTTGGTCCGATTACTCCTGAGGTCCAGACTTGCTTGGGTATGTATCCCTTTCCCGGGAACTTTGTAACAGATATTGACCAGTATAGACACCCCTGAATGCAATCGAAGCCGGTATCTTTTCAAATATTGCATGGAAGAGTAAGCAACTGTCCCAGTCAATTTCCCCAGCCAATTTGAAGGTCAATTCAAGGTGTCTAGACATTCACAGCTCTTTTCTTTTTGGAGATTGAAATTACGTAACGCTAACCCGAATTCACAGAGTCCCTAACCACGTAGATGCCTCTGTAAACTTCAACTGTCTGTGTGGATATCCCACCAACCCAGGCAGTTTCAGAACAGAGTGGTACGGCAACAGTACCGGCGCAGACGGACTTGCTGCGCAATGCGGAGCCTGCATCTCCAAAGCAGTGCCAGGTGCATCTGACCTGACCACCAATCTGTACACTGCAATTGGCTCGTACTGCTACAATCCTGTAGATACCGCTACAAGCGTCTTTACCCGAAACGAGCTGATTGGTCAGGCCAGCCAGGTCACTTTCACCTACAAGGTGCCGGTTACACTGTTGAATTATACGACTGCCATTAAGACGCCATGGGTTATTCCTGAGGGGTTTGACGGAGCTTGGGCAGATACTCATCCGTGGTGAATTGTCGTTCATTTGCTTTTTGGACATCATGGCGTTAGTGGAATATGATGAAAAGACGTATTTGATTGGTGTTTTCTTGGACATCACAATAAAAGTATGGGTATGATAGCGCTGTCTAAATCATCGGTAGAATGAAAACTTGACCTTCGCAATAAAAAAACTCAACCATACATAATTGCTAGCATGCAGTGTGATACGTGGAAAGAAAACGTGCCGCTGACCAGGAAAGCTATCCTCTGAATTCGCGCAATCTCTTGACTTTATAAGAAGAAAACACAGCACCGGATTCAAGAAGACCGGATGCAAGAAGTAATTCTATATATGAAATTCTTCGGTTAAACCTCTTGTTTTTATTAGCTCAGTAGAGAGCATATATATATCCCTCTACTTCGCGTTCCTACTATCCATATATAAAGCTAAGAAGAGGTTTTTATCCTCAAAATATATATAGGGTTTGTTATCTATTATAGATAGCTTAGGAACCTATTACTAATAAAGATTTATAGGCCCTTGATTCTAATGTGATATACTTACTTATAATCTTCCTGGTCACCTCTAAAAGCAGCATAGAGAGTTATATAACACGAGTCGCGCTAAACCTCAATCAGCGCGTTTTGCCAAGACCTACCAATTTGTGAGAGCCTCTTTCGATGTTGCATTGCGATCACCAACACAAGTCCACCATCAGAAGTTGCACTCTCTGATAAGCTAACATGACTTCGATATTCCAAGCCGCAAGAAACTTATTCCGAAAGCCATTGAAACCACTGCGATTTCCTACAGCTGGGTACGAAGTCGTGAACCAGAATGTCCTCTTAGAGGAGGAAAAATATGACGACTTCAAGGAGGGCATATATTACCCTGTCAACATTGGGGATGTCTTTGCATCCAAATATCAAGTCGTTGGGAAGCTCGGATTTGGCGCGACCTCGACAGTTTGGCTAGAGCGTGACCTCCAGTAAGACGTGTCTGCACCCTCTGAGAATCGAGGACGCTAACGAAGGTAGACTCCACTCATATGCTACCCTCAAGGTCTTTACCAGAGAAGGCGTTGATCCTGAAGAACTCAACGTCTACAAGTCGCTCAGCGCCGGGAACGCTTCCAGCTTAGGACGTAGGCACGTCAGGACCGCGCTTGACGTTTTTACCATACCGCGACAAGGTGGTGATCACAAATGCCTTATCCAGAAGCCCATGTGGGACAGTTTCAAGGATCTACTTAACCGCAATCCGACGCACCGGTTTAACAAAATGCTATTGAGAGCGGGTCTATCTCAAGTATTGCTTGCACTAGACTATCTCCATTCGGAGTGTAAACTCGTGCATACTGGTGGGTTTCTTCCGAGTTCTGAGACTTTGCTATACTAATGCGAGCAAAGACATCAGCGCGCACAACATTCTCATAGAAATTGATGACACAGACCTTTTAGACTCGTTCATCAAGGCTGAGCTCGAATCTCCCTCGCCACGAAAGATTGTCGACGGAGCGCCGGTCTACGGGTCCCGTCGTTTCGATCTACCCAAGAAGTATGGGCTCGTGGTACTCAGTGATTTCGGTTCGGCCGTCCGCGGAGATGGAAAAAGGACTCACGACGCCCAACCAAATGTTTACCGGTGTCCAGAAGTGATGCTGAAGATGGAGTGGAGCTATCCAGCTGACATATGGAACGTCGGTGCTATGGTTGGTTGACTTCTGTGCTCGAATAGATTATAATCTGACCATGCATGCAGATTTGGGACCTCTTTGAGGACAAGCACTTGTTTTATGGATATGATCCGGACGGTAGCGGCTATAAAACTCGAGCCCATCTGGCAGAAGTGGTTGGACTGCTGGGACCACCGCCGCCAGATCTATTGAAGCGAGGGTTTAGGAGTAAAGAGTTCTTTGACGAGGAAGGTACAAGGACTCGCTCACCTTCAGTTCTGTTCTTGAAGCTAATTGCCCTGACCTCTAGGGAATTGGATAGCCGGTATCCCAATACCAAAGGACATAAGCTTAGAGAGCTTGGAGGAGAATTTGACCGGAGGGGACAAACAAGAGTTGAGATTTGTGAGAAGCATGCTGCAATGGAGGCCTGAGGATCGGAAGACGGCAAAACAGCTTCTTGATGACCCGTGGCTGAACTCGTCTGACTAACCGATTGTTCAATGGCATCAGGCAATCCTACTGATGCTTAGCGTGGTGTTTTAGGAGTTCGGATATCTGGAAATGCACTCGTGCGTGGGAGACTCTGTCTAAGTGTGCAAGTTCTTTTTATATTATCGAGGGGTTGGTTGAGAGACACGTGCTTCCTTGTTGTGTAATATATATAAGCAAACAATAAACAAGAAAATAAATATATAAGAATCAAACTATATTGTGTAGTATATTTAATGTTCTAGATTATATTTCGTGATCAGGGAGAGAGGAGGTCTAGTGGACCTGATTAGGCTTAGCGCTTATCATGTCCTGCACCTCGCAACACGTATCTTTCTTTTGTACAGTAGCACGAAACATGGCCGATCTTGGGATATGGATATCTCAATGCCTTCGCAGCAAGGATATCCATATCGCGCACTTCCACCTAATACAATCCGCCTCCTCCGTGTGTACCAAGGCGCGGGGAACAGTCTTGTCTGTGACCTTGAAGTCGCACATATCGATCGACTTCCCATTTACGAGGCATTAAGCTACTGCTGGGGTAGTCCAAGCGACAAGATTCCCATTGAGTGTAATGCATCTGAAGGGCTGGCAATTACAAAGAACCTCCACTCTGCCCTCCACTGTCTGAGGCTGCCAAACCAATCGCGACTTATCTGGGCCGACGCAATATGCATCAACCAGGAGGACACAGAAGAGCGCAGCTCCCAGGTCCGGTTGATGAAGGAAATCTATCGGTGTGCATCCTCAGTTGTTGTTTGGCTGGGTGGGCCTATTGAGATTGACGGCAATGATATCTGGCCTATCCCGCCGCTTCTGGAGGCAGCGCAGAAGAATCGCAAACGCACTGAGCTGCCAATTCGACACGGTCCTAAGGATTGGGGCAGGCACTTGATGCGGCCAGACTACGCGACGAATGGAGACCTGCAAGACAAGAGATGGAATGCGGTTATCAAGAGCTTGATACTGCTGCTCCACCGCGACTGGTTCCTTCGTACCTGGATAATTCAGGAGGTTGCTCTCGCTACCCATGCAGTAGTGATATGTGGAAGTCACTCGGCGAACTGGGATGACTTCTATCGCGCTGTTAGCTACGCTATTGATTTGGACTATTTCTCCTCTGAGTCGCCGGAAACGTACAGTTCGATGCAGAATATTGAGAGAGCTCGTCGGGATCTTGCCCGTCACCAGTACCTTCGCCCTCTTGATCTTTATGCTTCATTTCGAATATTCCTTGCCACGGACCCGCGAGACAAAGTCTTTGGCCTTTACGGTCTATTTGATCCTTCGGATCTAGCTGTGGTCGAATTGCAGCCAGACTATAATCTAGATCTACTCCAAGTTTATACACAAGCCACGATAGACTGTATTGCTACCGAGAGAAATCTGGATGTTCTTTCCTTTGGCGGTCAAGACTGCCTCGTGGCACATCGCCAACTTCCTACCTGGGTTCCTGACTGGGCCTACCAAGACCGCACAAAACCATTGCTGCCACGGTTTCTGTCAATAATCTCATTCGAGGAGCATCAATGGGCTCGTACATGGCGGTCAGCGACTGGAACAAGCTACCCAGTAGTGGAAGTCTCGGAAAACAAAAAAAACATTATGCTTTCTGGCTACGTGCTGGATAGAGTCATAGAGACTGGTGGAACACTTGAGAAAGAGTACTCTCAGTCACTACCAGGACGTCCTTGGATAGAAAGATTTACACTCATGAAAGAATATAGCGACGTCTTCGAGCACTGGGAAAATATCTGTGGCATAACCAACAATATTCCGTACTTCACAGGTGAGGCAGCTTGGGATATCTACTGGAAAACGCTCTATGCAGGCGGTTACCCGCATGGAGATGAACAGCAGACCAAAGCGGCATTTGAGAAGTGGTACCAGCCATTCCGGGACCTTCGATCCAATGCCGTCTACTTATCTGACCGCCTTGACGAGATCAAAAGCAGTGAAGCCAGTAAGGCTTACCAGATCGCAGCAATGGTGGGCTATATTGGAAACGTGACGTACAGGGGAGCGAAATTGGGGCTGGGAATATGGATGAACAGAAACAAAATACCGCCATC
This sequence comes from Lachnellula occidentalis, assembly GCA_007821535.1. Lineage (NCBI taxonomy): Eukaryota > Fungi > Ascomycota > Leotiomycetes > Helotiales > Lachnaceae > Lachnellula > Lachnellula occidentalis. Next base: position 6,273 of record QGMI01000689.1, on the reverse strand, counting down.
GAAAATATTAGCTTTCCATCGGACTTTATTCAAGACGAAACGCGGCTATGTCGGGATTTCCTCTCGACACGTCAAGGAGGGTGACTCCATTGCTCTATTTCAAGGAGGCAAAATGCCGCTGGTGATTCGTGAAGCGAAAGAGGGAAATTGGCATATTGTTGGGGACACTTATATTCATGGTATTATGAATGGAGAGGAGTTTGATAGTTCTAGGTGCAGTATGTTGTGCATTGATTGAATAGAGGGCGCTAATGATAGCTGCAAATGGAACATCTCATTATCTATAATTGTTTGTTCTATAACCAAACGAGCGCAGAGATACGTTCGTTTTATCACCATCGATATGTTTCAAAGGATGAGCCTACAACCAATCAAGAACACGATGACATGAGAACCCTATACCTCCGTAAGGGGAAAGGATTAGACTGTTGCTGCACTTGTATGGCAAAGGCTGATACCACAGAAATGTAAAACAGATAGATGTAGAAGCAGAGTTTCAACTTGAAATTTTTACATTTATTGTGCAAGAGAGAAAAGGAAAGAAAGATTTGTGCTGGAATACAAAAGATACAAAGCAGATGATGCAGCTTGACGCTAGCACAAGAGGGAAAATTCATAGAATGTATTGTGTAAAGTGAGGACAGAACCGAGTGAAGAGGTTTATGGACCACCACGCTTATGTAAGCAGCTAAATCTAACAAAACGCGATAATAAGGTCCGTATCACATGATTACCACTTTACGCGCTTTTCCCGAAGAACGCGTCGTCCAAGTCAACGACAACTTTTTATGAATCTACAAACACTCGAATTTCAAAGACATATTTATAACACACTCTCAAATATGTCAGACTACGAAGATGAAATGGACATTGACGCGCCCGCGGTCAATGATGCCATCTTGTTCAGCTCAGAAAATATCAATTCAAAGGGCAAGAGAAGCGCGGCAAATCTCCCCGTCGAGGCAGAAGACAGCTTACCATGGTCAGTATTCCCATATGCGTTATGATCGCAAATCCTAACATTATAAAGGGTTGAGAAATACCGTCCAGATACCCTCGAAGACGTCTCGGGTCACCAAGATATCCTCGCGACAATCAACAAGTTTGTAGATACAAACGTACGTGCACCCAAGACTTCATGGCAGGACGGGACTGACCCAAGAGCAGAGGCTCCCCCATCTTCTTCTATATGGCCCTCCAGGAACTGGAAAAACATCTACAGTCCTCGCCCTCGCCCGACGTATCTATGGAGTCAAGAACATGCGGCAAATGGTCCTCGAATTGAACGCCTCTGACGACCGCGGTATCGATGTAGTACGCGAACAGATCAAGACGTTTGCCAGCACAAAACAGATCTTCACAATGAATCCAACGAACTCTTCTTCGGCCTCGATTGCGACTTACAAGCTTATTATATTGGACGAGGCTGATGCGATGACATCGACGGCGCAGATGGCATTGAGACGAATCATGGAGAAATATACGGCAAATACGAGATTCTGCGTTATTGCAAATTACACACACAAACTCAGTCCAGCGTTGTTGAGCCGATGCACCAGATTCAGGTTCAGTCCGTTGAAGGAGAGGGATATCCGGGTACTGGTGGACAAGGTCATTACGGAGGAGAATGTCAATATTAGTCCCGATGCTACGGATTCGTTGGTGAGATTGAGCAAGGGTGATATGCGAAGAGCTTTGAACGTTTTGCAAGCGTGTCATGCAAGCAGTAGGTCTATTTCCCTTGACATGGTATCATCCTACTAACATTTCTTTCCCCAGGTACCCCGCTGCATATCAAAGGCACCCCCAAAACTGCCGAGAAGGACATCGTCCGAGACTTGATTACCGAAACTACAATTTACGAATGTATCGCCTCTCCACATCCCGAAGATATCACCAAAATCCTCAACACCCTCCTAAAGACCACCGATGTCACATCCTGCCTCCAAACCATCAACTCCCTCAAAGCAACCCAGGGATTGGCCCTAGCAGATATCATCAGTTCACTCAGTGAAGAGCTCACGAAACTTGATGTACCGCCAGCGGTCATGATCACATGGCTAGACGGTTTGGCTGAAGTGGAATACAGGCTGAGCGGCGGAGGTGGAGAGGTCATACAGACAGGCGCAGTGGTTGGCGTTGTACGGAATGGTGCTGAGCTTATTGGTGAGGTGAAATGATGAAATATGGTTGAGAAGTGATGTTTGCATAATAGCTTTGGCGTTCGGAGGATGGTTACGAGTATCATGAAACAGGGCTGCGCGTTGAGTCGAACTCATCTACGACACTTCGATATATTGTAGCTGCGAAAAATGGAAATGTATAACCCTCAGGCGTAGTCGCCGCAATCTGTCTTGCTCTACTGCTCCTTCCTACACCAATCGATTTGCACTCTACCCACGATTCGGTCAGCTAAAACCAAGCTTGGGGAACCATCCTTTCTTCATCCTCATAGTATTCTCCTTCCATCCTTTATGCTGCAACTTTTCCTCCTTCATCGTCGCCTAACTTATCAAATTATCCTCCAGCCATGGCATTTATATGATACCGTAGCAAATCCTCCCGATACAATATTGTCCGTCTAAGCTCGATATTTATCCAGGACACAGAATCCGGGGACACGACTCTTCAGTCATAGAAATGTCTATCTATAATATTACGACCGATAATATTAACTAAAATAGGCGTTGGTTTGCTGCATTTCGCAAGCCAGTTATTTTTTCCCGAGATGGGCCTTTTGAAGTCAAAGTTAAGTATTGGAGAGTTCTACCTACCGTGAAGTAAAGTTAAGTATTGGAGAGTTCTACCTACCGTGAAGTAAAGTGAAGTGAAGGGGAGAAAACGCCAAGAACGAAGATAATCGTACGTTGACCATTAGGAAATTGGTTATCTTGAATTGCGCGGTTTCGGGATGATCAAAATGTGAAGGGGCCGTGCAAGTGCTAAATGTACATGTCATTGGGGGGCGGCGCGCTTGGTTCAAGTTTCATGACACGCACGTTTCATGAGAATCGGTTGTTGTTTATTTTTGTTGCACATCGGAATCTCATTGACGTCGTTTGGCGTATGATGACGTTTTGGGTCTCAGATTTATACATCTAAGGCATAATTAACAGTCAAGTTGAAACAACTTGGAGTCAGTTCTCGTGATAGACACGACTCAGGACTTCGCCTGCACACTGCACAGAAACGACTTGGTACAAAGTAGGTCACTTTTCTTGACTTGGCTACGTTAGTAATCGGCGGTTCCTTCAAGATATCCTCACCCTCAATCCTCAGGTAGCGGGTACGTTTGAGAAGTCTCTTTTTTCTCATATAGAAACAGTCTATACATACACAGGAGTGAAGATTGAAATGTCGACCTCGTGGTCATTGGGATTTATACAGAAGGCTCGCATAAATAGACGTACTTTATATTTCTGAGTATATACATTCTATTTTCGTCTGGCCGGGTATCCCTTCTGAATACTCAGACAAACAAAAATCTACGCTCAAATCTCATGGTATATCCCAACAGGGCTAGGCTTTTATACCACGCCGAACACCTATGCAACTCCTACCACAACATATCCTGTCTCGAGGCGGTATCTACCATTATGTGCTCGAACATTCCGCTTGATTTAGACAGCACTTAACCTTCGTTACCTCGAATGCGGGATTGAAATTAGTGGTATTGTCCGCGCCATATTCGATGTTCGGTACTGTCGCGCCGCCAAATCCACACTTGATGTTGTCAAAGTCCGCCCAAGGGTCAACCGTCTCAATAGTATGGCCACCACCTGATAACACGATATTAGTACTGTGAACGAGAGGCTTGGGATGATGAGGAACACTTACCGATAGAGTACAGTTGGCTGGTGACGGGGAAGTTCTTGAGGACGTAATTAACGCCGCTTACATCGACCATTTCTAGGTCGATTTTGGTTGGGGCTGCAGCAGGAGTTGTTGTGTTGAGTGATGATCGGGCAACATGCGGTGTCACAGCGGGTGTTATGGGATCGAATTGAAGCTCGATGGAGTTTTCACGGGTGGGCGCTGCGATGGCGGCGGTTGCAGAGAGGAGTCCGTACAGAAAGAGAGAAAGTGTGGTCTTCATGGTGGTGGTTGTTTGTTATGTCTTGAGTTCGATGGATGGATGTTTTGAAATATCAAACAGCAGATTAATGAAAGTCGGCAGTTGGTCTTGCTGTTGCAATTGCTGAATTATTTTTTAATCAGGTTCTGAGAGCTGGCAATGATCTATATAAGAGTGTTTTTCACATCTCCCCAGATATCTTGTTTAATAACCTATCCACTTCATTCCATCCCACGGAGCTTCCGATCCAGTCCCTTACTCTGTACCCCACATATGATTTTCACCCTGCAATGTGACTATTTTGGCCAACCGGCAGTCGAAGCCTAGAGGAACGAAGTATCGGTATTTTCAGCCTATACGCAGTACGAATCTCTCTTACTCGCGCCTATCAAAATCCCTAGCTCGCTAAACGCAGGATGATCGAAGCGGATCCTTGTGGATGCTGCGGCGAAAACCAGGGGGCCTCATCATTGTGCATACTTTTAATTTCCCCTGGCATAAAAGGCTCCAAGGCCCCAATTATTAATGAGTAAGATGCATAAATAACAACACACTATGTTTCAGGTTTAAAGTAAGGGGATAGAGCGCGCCTCGCTGGCAAAATGCGTTTAAATGTTTGGTTTCGTTTCACACAAAGTGTTTTTATTGGCACGAGTGTTCTGGCATAAGTGCGGAAACATAAATTTACCAGTGCGTTTGTGGCGTTTCTAAAATAGAACGTCGACTTGATGCCTATACTTTCTGGTATTTGTTATGATATAAATAACGGTAACAATTACCGCAACGAAAACTTTAAATCCTACGTGGTTTTTCAACCAATCCGATATACGAAATGTGACAAAACCGAGCATAGCGAATATGTGTTTCATATGCGACAATAGTCTACGCGATATCTCGACTGGAAATGAAAGCTTCCGGATAGCAGTTATCCAATGTCATTTGATGTGGAAGAGAGAAATCGTAATGTCAAAAGTGCATGTTCAAGGATATACTTCGTATAAAGGATATACTTCGTATAAAGGATATACTTCGTATAAAGGATATACTTCGTATAAAGGATATACTTCGTATAAAGGATATACTTCGTATAAAGGATATACTTCGTATAAAGGATATACTTCGTATAAAGGGCTGCTGCTTCGCCACTTCATGGACTTGTTTAATTACAGGGATCTACTCCTACTGTAACGCTCTGTCAGATTTCTTAATGAGTAAAAATGGAGAAATAGTAGGATTCGCAAAAATCCTTATTTGACAACGCAGAAGTTCGCCAAGCGCGTGAATAACAAGCTACGTATAATGGATTCCTTTGCAATAAGAGCAAGAGTTGCTGCCTTTTAATTCTGGAAATGTAGTCGCGAGCTTCCTATTCAATCAACGAAGCAACGTCTACAATACATGCGCTTTTTACTAGAAGCGTTTAAATAATATGAGATACAAGAATTGCGCTTACAAAACCTTTCAGCTACTAAGCTAGCGCTCTCAATTGAGCTGATGGATGCGCTAGCGATCCTCCCGATAGAGACTCTGGCAAACCAGAAAAAGCGCTACTATACCCAATAGCCGGTGCACTTATCTAAGGTAAAGGGACTGAAGGGCAGGAGGAGCCTTTATGAGATAGCATATACTTACAGACGAAGTGATAGGAATGAGAAGAAGGTATCTAGAAAAAGAACCCCTCGTCTTGTTCTGGCTAGCATGGAGCTAACCTCGATGCGGACACAAAAACCCCTCCACCTGCACTGACCTGTTCTCTGCCATCTATATACATTCCTACTAAATCTGTTCTTGACAGTTACCCTCACGTGATGGCAGCAGGGGGGGGGGACCCTAGTAAGAACACCAAAATTTGGGCAGGCAGTCTATAGCACGTACACTTAAGCATTTCACTTAAGCATTTGCCTACTAAGCTATGGATTCCAGGCCTATAAACCGTCTCTATTGCGCAGGCTGCTACTGCCCTCGATTAATATGGCAATTTAAGCTACAGCCGTCAGGCTATCGGATGAGTACATATAAAGCATGCTATAAGCGCCAAGCCCTAATTCGGGCCTCACAGAAGCAGAAGCAGGAGCAGGAGGGGGTATAGAGCAGGGAGGAGTAGTAGAGCAGGGAGGAGTGGTAGAGCAGGGAGGAGTGGTAGAGCAGGGAGGAGTGGTAGAGCAGGAGGGGGTGAGAGAGCAGGAGAGCTGGAGAGA
>QGMI01000688.1:0-21497 GCA_007821535.1 Lachnellula occidentalis | reverse complement strand
GTCTTTTTGACGAGGAGGGGTGCTCTTTTCTGGTGTTGCTTCTTTTTGACGAGGAGGGGTGCTCTTCTTTGGTTTTCCTTCTAATTCTTTGGCCATTGCTGCAGCAAAGGGGTAGTTTTGAGGTTTACTGTATTGTAAGTTCTGGGACGTTTCGGTTTGTTCCTAAATGGAGATAAACATTGTGTTCATGATTTTGATGTATACCAAGGAACGCGGGGCTATGACGTATGATGGCGTTAATCTAATCTTATCTTATCTTATCAATTATCCCCTCACTAGTAAAATCTAAATAGTTTTAGAACTTAGTAGCTATTAATCTATAGCAGTTTTATTATGCCAGGCTACTTATCATAGATAACATTACTTTCCAAATCAAAGCAAAAGAACCTCGCAACTGCATGCTTTGAAATGAGATACCTACAAGTGAAGCTTTCTATAATCCTATCATGTCAAGATGTTCTTTCTACCTACCTTAGCTCTGGCTCCTCCAGGATCAATGCAAGTCATGTCATTAGCCCCGGCATCATTCATTCCAAGTTTCCCCAAACAGAAGGTCGACGCGTGTCAAACTCTAGAGTACTTGCGGAAGGTATATGCTACAAGTGAAGTTTAAGACTATAGGTTGGTGTTATGAGTATTTGGTCCCGATATTGGATTGCTAGACTATTTGGCTTGTAGCGCCATTTGGACGGTTAAGGATGCAGTCTCAAGGGTTTAAGAGACTTGCTCAGATTAGTTCAGTCCTTACTGGTAGTAGGTTGGGAAGATGCGTGAGATTGCCTTTGCATTTCAGCTTGCTATTTCATATCTCGCTGTCAAAGAGCAATATAAGGACGGACAAGAATTGAACCGAAGAATTGGCCGTGTTATTCCAGCTTCGAAGATGTGCTTCGCCATGTCAATCGATGCACCTGGCAGAAGAACTAGAATATATACAGCATAAAATTCGTCGAGACGTTAATTCCACCGTGATATCATCGCAAAGACGTTCTAACATCGCCTAATTCGTATCATATCATATTCCATCATATCAAAGCACGACAAAAATTCCAATCGTTAAGTAAACGAATGCCATGATGCAGCTGGGAATGACGGACTCCGCACCGGCAGTCTTCTTAGATAGCGTGGGAGCAGGGATACTACCACTCTGTGTACCGCTCACCTCCTTTTCAGCAAAGACTCCGCCAGCGTTCCCTTTGTTATTTACATAGATAGGAGCACCTGATTTGACCGGCACGATAGAGACACGAGAGACACTAGATGCGGTTGGGGAGTTTCCCAAAGTCGAGTTCCCCTGTGGGTAGTGAGGCCTGCTGGCACTGTTTCCTGCGCTGATTAAAGGTGGAGATGTGTATTGGTTCGCTGGGTATCCTTCAATGGAGCTAGCTGACCCAGTCATGGAAGCTGGGACGTACACTTGCGGGACAGCTACGTTGATGGTTTCAACCATGGTCGAGGTGAAGGAAGGTCCACTGACTGTCATAGTTACGGTTTTCGTGAGTGTAGCGTAGACATCGATTGTCTGAACGATTGGAGTCTCGCAGGAAGATAGTTTGACAGCGTTGATTGCACCAGGGGCCTTGAAAGCGGCAGCAGCGGTTATTAAAGCTGGTGCCACAGGGTTGATTGGGGCAGCAGGGAATACAGATTGCGTGACGGGGCAGACCGTGGTATACGCGACGATCGTTTGTGTGACCACAACAGGTGATTGGAGAGATGCGGGGCAGTGAACGATGTTGGCGAGGCAAGACGTAATAGTTGAGGTGACCTCGGAGATCGTTTTTGTTGTCAGATCACCGGCGCTTGTGGTGGTCAGGGCTTTGACTGCGCCATTGGCAGAGCTGGCCGGGACGATCTCTGGAATTGATGAGTTTGAATATCGTGCCGAGGTAGAGATCGAGTAGACCCCGCTAGCAGATCCAGTTCCCAGAGAAGAGCCGCCTGTGGCTGTGGATGTTTGGTGTACTTTTGAATTGCTTGTGGCACTAATAGTATGCTTGATCTCGGATGTCGCGTTGGCCTTAGAAACCCCAGTTGAAAGCGGGATCCGTATCTGAGAAGAGCTGCTTGTGGCTGTGGATGTTTGGTGTACTTTTGAAATGCTTGTGGCACTATTAGTACGCTTGATCTCGGATGTCGCATTGGCCTTAGAAACCCCGGTTGAAAGCGGGATCCGTATCTGAGAAGAGCCCAAAGACGACTTCGTTCCTATAACGGTGGGGGCCTTGATTAATCCAGCCGGCGAAGTGGTAGCCGCCGCCAACGAAACTGTGGATGTCGCAGACGACGACAAGCATTGAGAAGGTAGGGCTCCAGTGAAATATGTAGACACAGCCGTAGGTCCAGCGGACAAATGCGCAAAATCGAGATCCACTACTGCCCTAGCATAGGCTCCAACCTCCTCATAGAAGTTCTCTGTGAATTCTAATGGACACGCTGCGCCTGGTTGGTCGGTAACACAGGCTTTATACTGCAGAGGGTCAAAGTAAACTCCGGCTTCGAAGTCGAAGCCCGTTCCAAAGACACTAACTGCAACACCGACTTGAAACTTGAGGCGCAAGATGGCAGAAATACATGCAGCACCTTTCCTGAACTGGACTGGTATAGAGTTGACCTGTGCACCTCCACTAACTTTTGTTAATATATGTGATTATAACGGAATTGCATGGGAGAACTTACATGTTCAGAGCGACCAAGTCACCATTGATAGGATTTAGGGTGAAACTGGCACCCGCCGGGAACGACAGATCGAAGCCAGTTGTAAAATCGACCGCGGCTGAGACGGTAATGGTCGCTTCAATGGTGAATAGTAGTCCTACTTTGTTGCTGTCATCAAGCTAGTGACGGTTAGTCTATGTCTCGTGCAAAAGCCTGGCCCTCGCAAGGTTAAGTCTGTGGAGCAAGACTTGAAAGACTTACCTCAACGCCAACTGGGGTCTCCGACGTGTAGAGTGTTACAGTATATGTACCAGCAGCGATAAAGGATATGTCGAGTTCGAAGTGGCCGCCCAGATTGTCGAACTGAACTACTAAATCCAGACCGAGGGCTTTTGTGACAATATCCGTCTTATCATCTGATTTGAGCCAATCTATTATGTCTCCAAGAATACTGTCGTCCGTCGTAACTCCATCCGTGGTGACAACAGCAGTGCCATTAGTGTAGCAAGAGAGACAAGTAGCCGTCACAGAGCTTGAACCACTGAAAGCCCCAGTTCCAGGTGTTCCCAATGCACTAACAAACAGTCAGCTCAGCTCAGTGTCCTCCATGCTCAGGATATCATACATATTAAACCAGACGTCGTTCGCTGGAAAGGTCTGAGAAAGATCGTAAGTCCCAAGGTTTGTGGTTCTCCCCTCCAAGTGCGAGAATTGGTTCAGATCGAGATGCCGTCTTTCAGGCACGTCGACATATCTCACGTCGTGAGCAAGTATCGGCTTGAGAGCAGAGGAAAAGACAGGAATAGCAGCTGCCAAAAGGCAGAACAAGGACGATGATACCATCTTCCAACGTGAAAACTTCAAAAATGAGTGTGGGGTTGAGGAAAGAAAGTTCAAGAGAATACTCTACAAGAAAAGAGATGTTCACTGGAGAGACAGGATATATATCTGAAATAACATACTGCTCTTGATGAGGAATTGTTCAACTCGTGAAGCCCCCCTTACAGGAAGGAGGCTCGGGCCACAGTGCAATATGGTTTCATCTCATTGGCGAATACCCACCAGAAGGTTATTTAGAGCTCACGCAGGATCGCAATAGATCCCGTGCCTGCGGCTGAGGCCCGTTTGAGCCTGCGAGAAGACGATCACGGCTGCATGATGCGTGATTATAGATTAAAGTTCTGCCCTGAACGCACCGTTAGTTCCTCTGTAGATTGCGGCACGTGGGTCCTAGTGCTGATCAGGGATGCGCACCCCGGACTGCCAATGCCTCTGACCCCTTTCTCAGCATTGGGACAAGGCCCCCAATCTCGGTTGTTACGCCAATCGACAGCCATTCAAGCCAGTTGGGTAATGGCCTTCCACAATTGTCGCGCAGGATTGCATACCATGGAGAAGATGTCAGACCAGAAACCCTTCAGACCGCGCTTCTCTCCAGGGCCCTGACTCCTACTCGTGACGGCGAGCCTTGTAACTGGCCGAATGGCACGGTCATAAACTTCAAATGCGCCCGAAGGAATGGGTACCTGGTACCCATACGTCCTCAAGCCAGGCTGAGAAGTATATGCCGTACTAGAGCCTCAAATAATCTCACCACACGACAGATTATACAACTCCCGACGGTGGCACTCCGAGGATGAATGAGATCGGTATACCCGTATATGTATGGCACCCATGTTGGTGAGACGTCTGACTTTCACGTACGAAGAATCGTGGTGTGCGGATCTTTATCCCACAGAGAAGAATTCCAGAACGACGTAAAACGAGAAGGTCTCCGCAGAGATGGAGATTACGTTACGAGGAGCTACTCAGAGTTAGCCCAGTCTGCCCCATGAAAGGAAGGAAGAGGAGTGCAGGTTAGATACAGTACAGTACAGTAGTTCGTGGAGAATAAATGTAGATTGCGCAGAAGGAGCTGCCCTACAGCCCTTTAGAGTGGAAGTCGTGTCGTGTCGCGTCGCTAAATTTAATGCACGTGCGCTGAAACGTCAACCGCAAGAGCCAAGCATTTTAGGCTGGGCTGGTGTCCCTTGAAATAACCCTCACCCTCAGCCTTAAATGCGCCGTAACCAACATGAAGATATAAATCATATGATATCTTATCAATTGAAATATGTAAACATGCCAAAAGAGTGACACAAGATCCAACGACTTACCTAACTTACTTTTTCTGCCTCCAGTGTCGTGTTCCCATAAAACTCGAGAAGAATCGAGAAAATCTCAACTGGAATTCGAATTACTTCCGAGTGGATACAGGTGTTGCCACCAGACTTGCAAAAAGTTAAAGAGCAGGGGCTCTGGCAGGGGTAGAGTAAGGTACAGTATCTACTAGCTATACAGCTTCTTGGATACGATTATTTATGCTTTATTTGGAGATCAAACAGCTAAGAGACCCTCCTTTTACTAGAAGAGGTATATTCCCGGCGTAAAAACTCATAGAAAGCCCTCATAAGACTATCTGCAAGTTTCGTGGCAACACCCTGTACAGCCCAGTCCTTGCTTTAAATGTTATTCTCTGGCTATATTCGAAACGTTCTCAACTTGGAATGGGAATGATCTGTAAAATCAAAGAATCTTGCAGCATCCAGCAGTCGACTTTCATTTCCCGTTGGGCAGGAAATTCAACTGTATCAGCATGTCAGCCCATGCCATCATGTATACCAGGTAACTTCTCTCCCCTGTAGGTATACGAGCAGGACTCATGCCAAGCTGTCAAGCATGCTTTTGCTGCAAGAACAACTTTACTCCTTCGTCCCTGAAGGGAAAATACTTGGACCACCACTCTTGTAGGGCAGGGGGACACGATTATTTCCCAAATATTACCTAGGTAGCCATAAATGTCCCCTGGAGGCCAAGCGTTTCAGCGGAATCTATGCCAAGACGACTGCGCCTATGATCTTCATGCCACTCTTATTAAAGAATCAATGATTGCTGTTCGTCGTAGACTGCGTTACTTCCTATGGAAAATCAGACAGTCCGGAGTCCGGATCGTCAATTACCATGCGTCTTGTTCACTTGGACTCGGAGCCTCCGAGTCAGTGGGAGCGTGCTTGGTCTAAGATACGTGGAATAGCACCAGAAAAGTCTATAAATACTCTTACACTATCAAGAATGAACAAATAAAATTTAGAGCACTGACGAAATGGGAACCGGGCAGGATTTTGGAATAGCATCAAGGGGTTGACCAAGTGTCCATTGAGAATCCTGTATCAAACCCACCATCTTCCTAAGCGTGGCAGTGACTTGAGGGAAATGAGCGATTAACAACGTAATGATGCTGCGGAAAGTTGGAAATGGGTTAGAAATAGTGAAACTTTTGTAGCGCCAATACTCAAAGGTGTGTGCAACGGCCATGCGCTGCGCAGTTCGGTTGAAAAGCATATAAATCCGAGGAAAGGACGAGGGCTTTTGCTTGCCGTCAAGAATAAAGTCGTTTGTTCAGGTAATGAGACATTTGAATCCCAACCCTACCTGTACTATTCTTAAACTTCTTAGATCACCATCCCACAAACTGATCATATTCCTCAATATGTGGCGTCGTTCCACCAACCTTCTTCAGTGAGTCGTAGGCATAAAAGCATCGTAAACGGTACTAGGCCCTTTGACAAAGGTTCCTATTCAACTTGATATACTTCACTTAAGCAGAACGTGGCCGTCTTTGCAGTTTGTAGTTACCCAAGTAGGCCAAGTCATTCACCACACGGGCCATTTTTCGGAAAGCCTATCCACCCGCTTGGAGTCTATAAAAGAAACCCCATTTCCTGACTCTAATTACACAAGTGCGAAACTTGAACCAAGATAATTTTTCTCTTAAGGATTGGTGTCTTTTATCAAGACTACACACTCGCTCCAAGGCGAGCTTGCTGTCCTTCTTGGTTGGAACATAATCTGGAACATGCAAGAAGTTGAAAATAGAGTGGCGATAATGGGCCCTGCTGTCAAGAATAGCATTCGTTCGGTGAGAAAACGTGGCCAAAGATAAGCGGATAGGATGTAATATCAAAGTCAAGGAATAATCAGGTAGTGTAATAGATGTCCTTCACATAACAAAGCAACTTCGATATGGCCGGCCCGTTTGCTGGATCTCAGCCCCTTCCTTGGATTTTTCGAATACATACTAGTCGGATTTTGTATTGCAGAAAGTGTCAGCGACATGAGGTTTTGTAGAACTTTGTCTCTGCCTCAAACAGAGGATCTAGCCTCAAATTGTTTGTTTGGAGGTACCTGGATATCACTTTCAGCCAGCATCAAAACCCCCCTTGGGAACGAAGCAGTGCTGGGGTACTCAATGAACCTATTGTAATACTGATCACTGTCACCAAGCTGAATAGAACTGATTATGCAGAAAGTTATGGGAAGTGATGTTCCATCACAGTGATCTCTCGAGGTTTCGCTCCGAGGGTTGAATGCCATGCCAGGTGAATTTAGATACCCGCATCTCGAGCCTTGAAAAAATATGAGCAGACACAACAAATCAGTTGCCGTCAAGAAAGACTCGTACGCACGCTGGAATTGCTGTCAAGATCAGTCACCTCCCACAGGAAGAACGAAAGAGCCACGATACTGAAAACTTTGTGTTTTTCTCGGGTATCATTCACCATATGCATATCTCAGCCCTCCCCTCTCTTCCAACCCCACCAGTGGGCCACAAAATTACTTCATGTTTCTGGCGAGATGAATTTGGTGACAGGGACCATCGCTCGCAGTCAATTTTTCAGTTTTCCAAATGCTAGGTTTCTTTTATACGAAACGAGACCGTACTTCGATTTGAGGAACGCACGCGGCTACCAGCCAATAAACATGTAATCAGTAGGCTCTGGCCAGCGTATAAGATCTCCTATCCTTTCGACTTGAATAGGAAGGTGGAGAGCTCGCCATCTCCTTCCACTCTCTCACCCAGCCACTTGGACATTTAAATATACCTTTAGTGTTCCAAGATTTATCCATTACGGAAGCAACAAACAGTCCCTCCGCGCCGTGAAAAAGGGGAAGTCCCAACTATGTCGGCCATCTCTGCGGCAGAGACTCTGTCTGCCCGCAATTATAAGTTATGGATCGAGATATAAAAGCATTCCAAGCATGAAGGTAAATTTTGATGAGCAAACCAGACGGAGTGATGAACGCATCACAGTCACTGCATGGTCGTATTACTAGATGGCTAATAATTTTCAGCTACGCCAAACCGGCTCTTGTCAATCCAAACGACACTAGGCATAGCAGTCCAAAGAAACAAACAGACTCGGACAGGTAGAAGAAGCAATTGCTGTCAAAGCCAGACAAAAAGTCGTTCAGTGGAATATTGCTGCTAGTCAGAATTCTTTTCGTTCACAGGGCAGAAGCAATAAACATAGAGGGTGGAAGGTCTTAAGTATTGAATAGTTCCAAGATCTTCAGTCAAGTAGCTAGCAACTAGTTGAAGATTATTACGCTTCGGTCTTGCTGGCTTGCGTTGATTGTTGTATCCAGAGTTGCTAGAGACATTCGTCTTTATATACGCCAGATTGCGAATGAATATCAAGATCTCCCGCTTCATATTTGCAGTGAATTTATTCCACTTCACTCTACCTTCCCAATGACTTGGACGCTCCGCATCGTACATCCAAGCATTAACGCGGGCTACTTGGGGTATATAATAACCCTTCCTTCAAATTCCGTTTACTTCTAGGGAAACCCAAAGAAAAGTGTTCGAAAGAGCGAGACCGAGGAGGTTCATTCAGACTAAAGAACTAGCAACGCCCCCACTCCCATCAAATCGAACCAAGTTCTCAAAAAGCCAAACAGAAATAGTTCAGACAGAATTATTTTGCTGTCAAGAAACATATTCGTTCAAATGTATTCAAGTCTTGCAGAAAAGAACCCCCCAATCACCCACATCGACAGACGAAGAATTAGAAAATGTTTCCAGTCGGTCTGTCTTTAATAAACAAATCATCTGATGTCGTTCCGTGCTAGTGTTCATTTCCTCAATTGACATTTCGAAAACGATACCATGAATCTAAGGTATGGTGCACTGTATATATACAACTGTTTTCCGACCAATATAAATCCCGCCGTTCTTTTCTTCTACCTTTGCACAATCTTGATATGTAAAAGTCCATCTACTTGTAGTTACTATTACCAGTTTAGTAAATCATATATAACACAAGCTCTTACTGCTTACACATGTATAGTCCTCCATCTCCATAATCCTGCATTCTCTTTCTCTAATGCAATCCGAGATTGGTTTCACTCCAGAACTCTAAAGTGTGAATTAAATACAGAAACACGCACATCTTATTTCCTTTAGGAAGGGGTATCATTTTAAGCTTGCCACTCTAATTAAGCAAAGGCGAGTCTTCTTGCGTATACGTATTCACATGATTATATCCCGGTCCGCTATACGGCACTCAACATCCCTACTCGCAATACAATCACTTACGCAAGATGGTCATGAAATGGATGTCGAGCGTTTCTTTGGACTGAAACCCTTTTCATTTACCATGGGTGCGGAAAGGGAAAGCTGATGATACGAAGGTGCTGTGGTATAAATCTAGAACCTTCTCGCACAAAAAAGAAAAAGCAGACAGAACATGCGCTCGTTACTATGGACATATGTACAAGGCTACGCTGCACGAGACACTCTTCATCCTTTGCTGTATTGGATATGAAGGATAGAGGTACAGATTATCAGGACTCGCTCACGTCTTCGCCATAGCTCTCAGCTCTCAAACACGTTCGGCGGTTGGGTGAATGACCGGATGAGCTACCCCTCCATTGTTGTCAAGAACGCACTTCGTTCACCCTCGTATCACTGTCAAGAAAACACTCCATTGACATACAAGTATTGAATCAAACCCTTTCCCTCTATTCCGGCTTCATGGAAACCCCATCATATAATGCCTAGCTGTGCTTATCTATTAAACCACCACTTGAGCTTCAAGGTCCTTGGAAATGGACAAAATGAACCTTTCCAGGTCTTCTCACTAAGATACTGTGAACAGCGATTATAGGTCTCGGTGTGATTTATATACTCTCCCAACATCCACTCAAAGCACGCATTCGCCCGATCCGTTCTAACTTGCAACACTACATCAAACAAAACCATAATCTAGCATACCATACTACAAATACGACCGACCCAACATCCCTCCTATATCTACCCCCCCTTTCCCACCTCTTTCTTCACCCATCCCAACATATCGGCTAGCCACATGGAAAAGAACATCATGAAGCAATGACTTGAGTACATATCCCTCTTTCTGAAGCTTCAGCTAAACTTCCAAAGTAAAGTTGTATAAGTGAGCATCACAAGTACGTACTAGAACCCCCGTAACCAGACGAGTAAATCAATCAATACGTTTATTTGCTGAGTATTGCTGTCAAACCCCCCATTCATTCATACCCCCATTCCCATCATTCCCATCATTCACTCAACTTCCACCTCACCTCACGTCACATCCATCCAGAACCCCCCAACACCCCTTTACAAACAAATTACTCGTTTAGTAAAGTAAGCAAGAAGCAAACAAGCCGAAGAACTCACCAAGAACGAGGTATGGTCGACGAGTACCTTCCTGGCCAAGGGTTTACTTGAAACTGGATAATCCGCGGTCGCTTTTTATTTCTGGTTTGCATGATACGAGATAGGATCTTGAGGTAAAAGGTTTATGTATTAAGCAGTCTTTTCCAAGAACTGCGATCATTCTCGTATGTATGTTGTATGTACAGCCTGTATTCTAATATATATTCCATCCGTTGTGAGAACTGGGTATGTTGCCCATCCACTGCGGGCTTCATCAATCTATATACACAGCTGGTGAGTTTGTGCTAGAACGCCGTAAAATGCAAAGGGAAGAATATACAAAACCCGATCCCCTATCGCCGATACCCCCTATCCCCATGATATGTCATATCACTCACCCGACGACATTGAGTATCCGGTGTCTCACCGCCATCCACATACCCATCCATACGCTCTCTCCCTCATTTCCAAGCGCTTTGGACCGGACAGAAGGCAAAGTGCGAATTGACTCCACGCCCCTCTGACCCAAGACATCCGCCTCGGAAAACCAATTGCCATGCAATCCATACGGCACTCTCTGCGGAAGCTTGACACGACAAATAACCAATTTCATTTCCTTTGCATCGATAACCCATAGTTCACTATGAGCTTCTGGCCCCGCATTGCCGTTGGCATCAAGCTGACTTTCGTCAAAAACATAACTCAGTACCCACCCATCATCCTCGCTCTTCCCATCCCTCCTCGGCACGAACTGCGATTCCTGCGCATAGAAGCCAGGGGGCATTTTGAAGATCTTGATTGGGTCATTTGGATCATCAGAGGCCAGGATCTCAGACACGGTGCGCGTATCGACACAGCCTGATATCGGTGAAGGAGGATTCTTTTGGGCGTGGAAAAGCAAAGCTTGAACATCTACCTTTACAAGTGAATCTATTTTGACGGCGCGGCCCAGAGCAGCACCGAAAGATCTGTCGGATACGGAACAGCCGTAGACGTAGCGTGCGGCACTCATGGATGAGTTGTCGCGGAGGGAGGGAAATTCGAAGGGGATGGCTGCGAGTGCGAATTGGTGGGTTATGATGTTTTGGGTGTTGATGAGGGAGAAGCGGTAGTAGTATAGCCGGCATTGCTCCTCTTCTGGCGGATATGCTGGATGTGCGACTGCTTTAGGGATTGGTGCTGCGATATCTCCAGCGCTGTAGACCAGTGACGAGCTTGTCAATCGACAAGCTAGCATGTTTACTGCTGTTGTCTCTGTTTTGCTGGTGTATTGGTTATATTCTTCCTCGTCCCAGGTGTTGGCAGTGTGGAAGATGCAACAAGGATTTGTCTCAAACCATCTGACAGCTTCAGGATTCCATCTTGGAAATACACCAAACCTCGAACATCCAGATGGGTCATATTCCACTACTGGCTTATTTCGGGCGAGATTCCGTGGGTCAAGTGACAACGGAAGGTCCATAATGACAGTGTGTGTAAGAGAAACCCCGAAATCGTGCATCATCTTGGGGGACTTGATTCCAGGAACGGCGGAATTAACGAGTCTCGGTTGTGCAACCGATGTATATTGTGTGCTGGGTATAATGGAATAGAATACAAACGGTGCGATAAATGTTGAATGGAAAAGTATGAGATCTTTGGTAATGGGATCAACTCGAGGGTGGGCCGTCGTCCATTCTTTCATGAAGCTGAGAATACCTTCCCCTCCGAATTTCTTTCCGGCTACACCCTCCTCTGCCGGTTCTCCTTCTGCTTTCGTCCCATCAAACCAGCCGACTGTTTCCAAGCCAGGAAGGGATACTCGCATTGGCGGTCCGCTTTCACATGTTGCCAAAGCTCTGCCATCGTGGTAAAGCATCCCAGTATTGGCAACACTGATCTTTTTGATTGTGAATTGGGAGCCTGGCAGGTTTGAAAGTATCACCAGGAGGATCGTTCGAAATATGCGGAGGATGATATTGAGCAGCTTGGAAGCCGGATTGACAAGAGTGGCGATACTCGGAAGTATTGGTAGTCGAAGTGAGGGAGTGGTAGAAGTCGAGATGTAGGTATCTGTGAGGATGTACTGATTCACAAACTCTGGCTGAATATGTCCATCCCGCCGGCAAAAAGCAACACCACTCAGCATTCCATCCCCATCAAACCAATGGGCATCTCTCCCCAAGTCCTCATTCGTGACTGGGTTTCCTCCATTTCTAACGTACTGCCCGCCAGCAAGCTCGTCTGGGATCGTACCGGAGTAGGAGCAAGGGGTGAGAGGTTGGACTCGCTGGATTGGAGCAAAGTTGCCGTGTAGATATGGATGCGGCTTTTTGGAGCTGCTCTGCTTCTCATTGAAAGGCGTCATGGTTCATGGGTGCGTAGGGAAGGAAAGGAGCAGGAGATATTACTGTTGTTTGTACATGGTGAAGTGGTGATTAGGCGTGGATGGAGGCAAACGATGTTTGTAACTATTCGCACTGGCAGTGAGACATGACATATGAGATGAGACGAGACTCTACTACAGATGGAATGCCGTATGGTCCGGATGCAAGCACGTGAAGGCTCGAGATGGAGAGTTCTCCTAGCCTGATGGGCGGCGATAAGAAAGTTGCCTGGAACATGGCGAGAAAAGCATGACTGGAAGTTACGGATGTTATGACGACAGGAAAGTTGAGAGGGAGAAAAACAAGTGGTAGTGACGATGCAACTCACTCCCACCTCCATTTTAATTGACGGTACTTACGAGTACAGTACTGTACCCCTGTCAGAATCTGTACCTTGAGTGTACAGGGATTAACCGTCCGTGCGTATAACGGTGCTCGTCTGTCGCGGTACTTGTATTACACTACTAGTAGTACGTTACGTCATGTTACACGCAGATCTTCCCATCTCAAGTTTATTACTTTGTATTATCTGGTGATGGCTTCCTTCGTCGTACGTGTAACGCTGCTTTAAATGAAGCCCTCTCGATATGAGACATGGACATGCAGGAACACACACTTGCGATCACGGAGACTCCCTCCGCTCGCCACTCTAATAAAAGCGTCAAGGTACCGAGCCTCTAAGCTGATTCTAGCAACAAGCTACGCTGCTCTACTCGGAACTTTCCAAGCTTCCGTCTTGTCGCTTCAATCCACAGAAAGTTCCGTTCGTTCCTGAGCCTTGGCCTGCCTTGCTTTGTCTTGTCCAGCCTTCTGAACCTTGCCGTGTGATTGGCCAGTCGCCCAACAAACAACAACAAACTCAGCCTTGTGTAGAAACCTCCGATCTGAGCCTCCTTGGGATTCTGCCCTTTGCCCCTCCAGTGCTACGATACAACCACGAACCGAACTGTCCCTATTCGACTGTCATGCTGTTATTGTAACCGTGCGTATTTACATCTCTAGCATCCGTGCAAGAATGGGGTTCGAGTACGCGCTCGTGTAAGCCCTCCCAGATCCATCAAAAGGCACCTACCTACCTATACAAGCGTCCTAACAGTACCGTAGACATCTCAAGTATACCATCCCACCAGCCATTGCATTATCCTATATCTACCGGCCTCTCCTCACACGCCTAGATGTATGCAAGATCCTCTTCCTGATCACAATTGCCGTCGTTTCCACCATACCCTGGGATTCATATCTCATCCGGCGCAAAATATGGACCTATCCCCCCAGTGTGATCATTGGCCCGCGATTCCTTTCAATACCCGCCGAGGAGCTGTTTTTCTTCGTCATTCAGACTTACAATACAACTCTGATCTACCTCTTTCTGAGCAAACCACTGCTTCATTCAAAGTACCTGGTTGCCCGAAACACAACTGGTCTCTGGCACAGGGCTGTCCAGGCGATTTTGGCAGCTTGGATAGTCATCGGTGCATTGCAGATACGGCGAGGAGGGGAAGGAACATATATGGGCCTGATAGTAGCCTGGGCTGCACCCTTCCTTCTTCTCCTCTGGTCACTTTCGTCTCAATTCCTCGTCAAACTTCCGTACAGCAGCACTGTGGTCCCAATCGCAATTCCCACCATCTACCTCTGGGTTGTTGACACATTCGCATTGAAAAGAGGGACGTGGGCAATTTCATCAGGCACAAAGGTTGGAGTACATCTTTGGGATGGTCTCGAGATTGAGGAGGCCATCTTCTTTCTGGCTACAAATACCCTGATTGTGTTTGGATTGGTGGCAGTTGATCATGCTGTGGCCATTCTCTTGACATTCCCAGATTTATTTCCAAACGTTCCGGAATTGCCATCGCCGGTCATGTTGATGCAGGCACTAT
Organism: Lachnellula occidentalis; assembly: GCA_007821535.1. Classification (NCBI taxonomy): domain Eukaryota; kingdom Fungi; phylum Ascomycota; class Leotiomycetes; order Helotiales; family Lachnaceae; genus Lachnellula; species Lachnellula occidentalis. Next base: position 7,092 of record QGMI01000688.1, on the reverse strand, counting down.
TTACAGACCCGGCGGTATATGATGGGGAAAGAATTGAGGGGATCAAAGAAGCTGTCGCAAGGCTGCAGAAGAAAAGCAGAAGCTTCTATCTGGCTAGCTCAACATTTTCTGGCCGTCTTCGGATTGATTTGATACTTCTGTAAGTGAGCATGCAACTTCTAAAGCATCCACTAATATAACCCAGCTACTCTTTTTGCCGAGTCGCAGATGATCTTGTTGACAATGCCGACACCGAATTCACAGCCAGAGAGTGGATTCGAAAACTCACCCACTACCTCGATCTAGGATACGCCTCCAAAAAAGGCCGCATAATGCACAAAGAACCATCTCTCAACAACTACATAAAATCCACCTTTCCCACCTCCGCCCACTCCGCCCTTCGCCTCCTCCCGACACATATTCTCTCCTACGAACCCCTCTACGGCCTCCTGGAAGGCTTCAAAACAGACCTGGAATTTACCTCCACTATTCCCCCAATTCAAACAGAAGACGACCTTGAAAACTACGCCGCTTATGTTGCTGGAACCGTAGCCGAATTGATACTTGAGCTCGTCTTCGTGCACACCGCATCCCCTACCTCCACCTCCACCAAACAAAGAGACCACTTGATCCACTCAGGCGCTCGCATGGGCGTCGCGCTTCAATATATAAACATCGCGCGCGACATCTCCGTTGACGCCGGTCTCGGACGCGTCTACATTCCTTATTCCTGGCTTTCAGCCGAAGGCCTCACAACACAAGAAGTACTTGACAAACCTGAGTTATTTGAGGTCGCAAGGCTAAGGAATCGGTTACTGACGAAGGCGTTTGGGCTTTATGGCGAGTGTGGGCCGGCTATGGAGGGGTTGCCTAGAGATGCACGGGCGCCAATGAGGGTTGCGGTTGAGAGTTATATGGAGATTGGGAGGGTGTTGAAGAAGCGTAAGTATAGGGTTGTGCAAGGACGAGCAACAGTGCCGTTGGGGAGAAGGATGTTGGTTGCTTGGAGGGCATTGAGTGAGGGTTAGGATAGCTTAGAATGGATGTGGGTCGAAAGAGGAATAGATTTCGCAGATTAGATACCATAGTACGGAATAATGCAAGACAGTTGAAAGATCATTAATACACTGTTACTTGTTTTTTAACACAGCTAGTGAGTGCGAGTAATACCAGAACTTGAGATGTGATAAAAGTTGTTGTTGCCAAAGAACCAATAGTTCCGGTGTGTCTTGTATTGCAGTATCCAAGACAGAAACGGAAGCACTGGTGTTAAGTCGAGTGGCACATTAAAAAGCTGTCATGTTAATTACGATATGTCCACCATGAGTGATTGAGCCGGTACGCTACCGTGGTGTACCTGGTGGTACGAATACGGATAAGGTAAACTCGCTAAATCTTCAGGGGTTCGGAACCCAGCAACGTCACGTCATGATTTATTGATTGATTGGCGATACAAGAGCTATGTCCGAATTGGACTATTCACAACACCACACCACCACCGCCCAACATGTGAAAGATCAGACACACACCTTCTGCTACACGCAGCAAGTTGTAGACTCAATACATGCTTGCAATGGCTTCAAAAACTAAGCAGAAGACTGCGATTGTCGTTGGTGAGTTCCGATACCCCGCATTCCGCAATAGCTATCAAGCTATAGCTAGGTAGGTACCTATACTGACAAGTATCATGATACAGGAGCGGGAGTAGGCGGAATAGCAACAGCAGCACGCCTCGCATCTGCCGGTTTCTCCGTAACAGTCCTCGAAAAGAATTCCTTCACCGGTGGCCGTTGCAGTCTCCTTACCCACGAAGGATACCGCTTCGACCAAGGCCCGTCCCTTCTCCTCCTTCCGGGCCTCTTTGCCGAAACCTTCGCGGACCTCAATACCTCTCTCTCTGCAGAAGGTGTTGAGCTTTTAAAATGCGATCCGAATTACAACATGTGGTTTGGGGATGGGGAGAAGTTTGAGTTGAGCAGTGATACGGCGGTCATGAAGCGTGAGATTGAAAGGTGGGAGGGGAAGGATGGGTTTGAACGGTATTTGGCATGGCTTGGGGAGGCACATAGGCATTATGAGATTAGTGTGCGAGAGGTTTTACACAAAAACTTCACGTCTATCTTCAATCTCCTCCGACCAAGCTTTCTCAGACATCTCTTTGCGCTGCATCCGTTTGAGAGTATCTACTCGCGGGCAAGCAAGTACTTTTACACCGAGAGGTTGAGAAGGGTCTTTACGTTTGGGAGTATGTATATGGGCATGTCACCGTTTGATGCTCCAGGCACGTATTCGCTGCTTCAGTACACGGAGCTCGCAGAGGGGATTTGGTATCCAGTTGGGGGCTTCCATGCGGTCGTTGCAGCTCTCGTCCGGATATGCGAGCGCTTGGGCGTTGACATCCGCCTCAACACGCCCGTCTCCCGCATCCTCAAGTCTCCAGACGGAAAAGCAGCAACTGGAGTCCTCACAGAAGACGGAGAGACTCTCACAGCAGACGTCGTAATAATAAACGCCGATTTAGTCTACGCCTACAACAACCTCCTCGAACCAACACCCTATTCCCGCGCTCTCCAAACACGCCAGGGCTCCTGCAGCAGTATATCCTTCTACTGGTCTCTATCCCGCATCGTCCCAGAGCTGAGCACGCATAATATCTTTCTCGCAGACGAATACCGGGAATCATTCGATGCTATTTTCGATCGGCAGAGTATACCACGAGAGCCGAGTTTCTACGTCAACGTACCGTCTCGTATCGATCCGAGCGCTGCGCCAGAGGGGAAAGATTCCATCGTTGTGTTGGTCCCCGTCGGGCATCTTCTGAACTCCTCAGCCTCAACCCCTATCTCCTCTGCCAAAGGTCTACCCAAAGAAGAACTCGACTGGCCCGCTCTAATCGCCTCAACGCGCGCCTCGATCTTATCCGTCATTCAAACGCGCACCCACTGCGACGCTCTAGAGCCCCTCATCACGCACGAAATGGTCAATGATCCGATAACATGGGAAGATACGTTTAACCTCGACAAAGGATCGATTCTGGGCTTGAGTCACTCTTTCTTCAACGTCTTGGCTTTTCGGCCGAGCACGAGGGCTAGGGGGTGCAAGGGGTGTTATTTCGTGGGTGCTAGTACGCATCCTGGGACGGGGGTGCCGATTGTGCTTGCGGGAGCCAAGGTTACGACGGAGCAGATCTTGAGGGATTTGGAGATGGAGATTCCTTGGGCTGAGGTGAAGGGCAAGGGAAAGGAAGTGGGGGAGATGGATAGGGTGAGGAGGAATGGTGGGCTGGTTAGCGATCTGGGGATCTGGATGCTAGCTATTGTGGTATTGATAGCGAGTGTGTTCTATGTCAATTCGGGCTTGGTTGTCACTTGGGATTGGGATCGGAAGAGGGGGTGGGGGAGTGGGAGATTTGACAGTCCGGGCTTGGCTTCAGCTGCTTGAATGAGAGATTTATGAGATGTTTCGGAACTTGCTTCAAGGGAGGTTGAGATGTCGAAGATACCTACTAGTATAGCAACAACCTTCTTTACATCTAAACTTATCATATCATATAATTATATCCTTTTGTGCATGATAGACTCTAGTCCAAAATGCACACGGGGTCGGAGTATTCCCCCGTGACATGGCATGGGGCAATTTTTAAATCCCATGTTGTACTTTGCCTTGTCTTGGCTACTACTTGTAAATCGCATCGGCATCTGGAAAGCTTTGACCGCGTTGTGGTGTGTGCACAGGTGGAGATTGGTGGCTGAGATGGCGGAAAGCTTGATTTTTAGCGTGGATCGGGGGGATTTGCATCGATGAGTTGGGTTGATGTGAGGGAGGGAGACAGGGGTAGGGATCGGGATAGGGATAGGGATAGGGGAAGGGGAAGTGTATCCGGGAAGCAAGAAGCAGGGAGGAGGTAGGGAAAGGAGAAAGAGAGGTTTTTTTCATATATTGCCGATAGAATTTGACATGATTAAAAGTTCTTTTTAGTTGATACATTTTCTATTTGACTAATCATGTGGCTAAAACAGTATTTAGACATGGCAGATCGCTTATTATCTTTAGGAAGATTTTACTCGCTGGCTGGGAATATATGGGGTCGATTCGCACGATTCGCACTTACACTCGCGTATGCAGGCTCTAGCTAGAATTAGTAAGGTGCTTAGCACCTTGCCTGTTCAAGACAATCTGGCGAGTGTAAGTCTGTGGCATTCTATATTAGTGAAAGAGAGATTAATCTCTCTTTCTCTTGCAAAGAGAGAGTGCACTTACACTCTAAAAGCGGGTCTAAACCCCCTATAGACTTCTCTGATTTGCTTGGTTAGGCTTGGCATTATATCATATGATAATCACTCCCTAGCTTCATTTAATTGCCCCTTGTAATAGCAAATGCAGCAGGGAGTGAGATGGCAGTCTAGAAGTGTAAGCGTAGAACGTGCGATTCGACCCCTATATCTCCAAGTACCGGCAGATGTGGCGTCGGCTACTTCCTCTAGGTTTACTCTGCGGAATGCTTGTATATGCTTAGTCTCGACTATTTCATTTCAACGGTTGAGTGTCTGTGACATCATGGATCCGGAGCAGGAGGTATCAGAACGATAGATCGTTTCGATTGGGTTATAGTGTAATACCGTATACCGTATGTACCAGGTTGGTCGGGTACTTGTAAGATAACGTACTGTACCGGTAGTTGGTGCGGGACAAGGCATATATACGCGGGAAAGCTAGGGGGGTTTTTGGCGAATGAGCGGATGGGGGAGTGATATATATCTGCTGGTGATGATTCATCGTTTGTGAGGGTTTGGGGTTGGTTTGTTAGGTAGGGAGGTGGAAATATGATCTGATGTGTCGGTTTTACGTTGTTCAAGGTTTTATTGGTTATTGGTACATTACTCTGTATCAAAATAGGGGTATCTTTAAGACTTTAATGCAATTGAGGTTTTGGAGGTGGAAGTGCAAGTGAGAGTGAAAGTGAGAGATCTGTAAGATTATGAGGGTTGAAGAGAAGACTGGTGATGGAATTTGGAAGGGTGGATGTTGTCAAGTGAGTGAGTGAAGCAAGTACCTTAAGTCGTCAACTACAGTACTGCACGTAGGTTTTTCTGTAGACGGAAGCGACCTCCCTTGATATGGCCAACGTCAATACTCAATACGTCACCAGAACATCAAAGCACATCCCTTCATAAGTTCTCCGTCTTCCTTTTCCATCCCAAACTTCATCGCCGACAACATACATCTTCGTCCGCAATATCCCTTTCGTGCATTGCATTGCATCTCGCTTCTTACTCCTCTTCTCATCTCATCTCATCTCATCTCCTCCCATCTCAACCTCTCATCCCATAAACAATTCATCCATCTGCATTCTTCGTACACCGTGACACCATTCAAGCGTCAAGATGGCCCTTCAACCACGAGCTGGCAACGATGCCTTGAACGTCAACCCCAATATGTTCAACTACTACCGATCCTCCGACATCAACATCACAACCCATGGCTCTGACTGGTACTGGGCTGTCACTGCCGTCATGGCCGCCGCGACCATTGCTTTCATCGCAACGAGTTTCACTGTCAGTCGTGAACGACGTATATTTCACTACATCACCGCTGCCATCACCATGACTGCCACCATTGCCTACTTCACCATGGCATCCAACCTCGGTTACACTCCAATTGCTGTCGAGTTCCAGAGAAGCAGCCCCAAGGTTGCCGGCATCACTCGTGAGATCTTCTACGTCCGCTACATTGATTGGTTTGTCACGACTCCTGTAAGTCTTGCCTTCCCCACATATCACATCTGCACTTTCTGACTATTGCAGCTGCTTCTTTTGGATCTACTCCTCACTGCCGGTATGCCATGGCCTACTATTCTCTACACCATCTTCCTTGACGAGGTTATGGTCATCACTGGTCTCGTCGGTGCTCTCGTTGCCTCCTCCTACAAGTGGGGCTACTTTGTTATTGCTATGCTCGCCCTCATGGGTATTGCATATAACGTCGTCATTGTTGGCCTTGCACACTCTCGCGCACTTGGATCCACAGTCAACAGAACCTTCATGATCTGCGGTGTCTGGACTATCTTCCTCTGGTTCGTCTACCCCATCGCTTGGGGTCTTTCCGAGGGTGGCAATATCATTGCTCCTGATTCTGAGGCTGTTTTCTATGGCGTTCTTGATATCCTTGCCAAGCCCGTTTTCGGTGCGATGCTCATCATCGGTCACCGCAACATTGATCCAGCAACTCTTGGTCTTCACGTCCGTGATTATCAAACTCCACCCTACAACAACGCTCACGCCAATGGTCGACACATCGGTTCTGAGACCGAGAAGGATGGTGTGCCTGCACACAACAACCATGGAGTCTTGCAGGGCTCAGGGTCTGATGCCAATGCCACAACTGGTATCGTTGGTACCCATGCCAACCAATCTGCTGTCGGACAAACTGTTTAAGCAGTTGGAATTCCTTTCCTTGGGCTTGTCATGCGGTGATACCACTCTAAACGGTACTTTTTATGCTTTTACCAACATTTCTTGACTACGGTACGGTGTGTTTATGACAAGTTCGGCGTTGTATATTGCGGCTGGAGTGGGAGTGGTTCCTTTCTTTTACTGTGGTCTTGATTAGGAATCATGATTCATGAGGCACTTTTACTTGTATATAATGATATCGAACCTGATGAGAGGGTTGAAGTGGATGGTATGAATTAATAATGAAACTCTGAAAATGCCATCTGCCGTCCAAGCCCATGATTGATCGTGCTAATTTCTCAGTCTAGTCAAATCTATGCTGTACGGTAGTAGTTTTTTGACGTTTTGACCTATTAATCTTGATTTGCTTTATAGGATATGCCTAATTTCGAAACAAAATTACAGCCCAATGGACTAGTGCTACAAGTACGCAGTATTTCCCACTCCATGGTAATTTTTAAAACTCCACGTCTTTTATTCTTTCTTTCCTCCTTGCTTTGTCCTCTCCACCTGTCTGTTTCTGTTGAGAAGCAGCTTATCTATAGTATGGTATGGTACCGTAGATAACTCGAGTAGAAGTGTGCGGGGTAGGTGTGATTTGGAGATTTTGTGATTGCTGTTTGCGGTGGATATGGTGTGTATGTGGTGTTGAGAGGGGAGG
>QGMI01000687.1:0-21552 GCA_007821535.1 Lachnellula occidentalis | reverse complement strand
AACGTAACATTCCGCCGAAAATTCCTCAACTCGCTCATCCCCCAAACCTCAGACCAAACCCCCTCCTCCCCATCCCTAGATCCAATACAAACCCTCGCCCTCTCACCAACCGGCTCCCACACCCTCGACAGCATCCTCAAAAGCACCGCCTCCAGCAACCCGCTCTTCAGCCACACCGAACGCATCGCGCTCGCGCTCACAACCCACGAACACCAGCTCCGCGAATCCTGGACCGGCCGCATCGTATGGCGGAACTGGATGCTCGATCTCTTCAAGCGGAAGCGTGGGGAGTGGGTTAACAAGATCAAAGCTTTAGGTGCTGAATCTATTCCGAAGGAATCTGCACCCCAGGAACATGAACAAGCTGAAGAGGGGACGGAAGGGAAAGCAAACGGCAAAGGCAAGAGAAAAGGAAAGACAGGAGGGAAGTTCAGCAAGGGCGAAGAGCAGGGAAAGAGCGCGATCCAACTCGCGAGGGAGAAATTCGCCGCCAACAAGCTTGGAAAAGGTCCCGGTGCAGCGAAAGGAGGCAAAGGAAAGGATTACGGCACGGGTGCGAATCAGGTGCAGAAGATCGGTGCTTGAGTTTACTCGTCGTCATACTCCTCTGTACCACTCTCACACAGCTAGTTACTTACCTGCGCATATAAAATTCAAGAAAGATCAACCAACGGCCTGAACTCTCAATGCTAAATATTCCTCCTTACCCCTCCCTGACACCCCTTCCAACTCAACCAATGACATCTCATCCTTGACAACCTCATTACACCTTCCTCTATTCTCACATTCTCCCATCCTCCCCACATCAGCCGCCATCTCCCCTCCACCTCCTCCACGCGCATTATCAGCGGCTAAACCTACCTACCCACCCACCAACACCTCGAAATCCATTCCAAAATCCAAGTACAAAACTTTCTCCATTATTATCCGTCAACACAGAGACACAGAAACGCAGAACGCAAAGAACCATAAGAGAACAAGCAAATAGCTTGTTTCTTTCATTAAAGGCGGAAAACTAAGAGGTATCTTTACTTCTCCGTGCTCTTTCAACGCTCATTTTTAAGATTTGCAAACTTCAAAATGCCTTGCTTACACTAGAACCCAAGATTGCTGCAAGAAATAGATCGCAGCACATCAAGCATCACAGAGAGAAGTTGGTTGATTGTATGCAATGTATTGCATTTAGTGATCGACGTTCGTTCCTATCTACCTAAGCTCCAGCATTGCCATTGCCATCCTCGCATCAGCCTCAGAACCAGAGAAATAAACGCTCATTTTTTAATCCATCCATCATGAAATCCACGCAAGTCATGAGTCATAAGTCATAATTATCTTCCTCCGTCAAGTCCATACGACTTCCATGAACCCCTTTTTGAAGAAGAGAAAGTAAGTACAAGAAGAGCCCAGCACGCCAACTCCATCCCGCCATAATCGAACGCGAGTTCGCAGAGCAAGGGGAAGGTTGGGGGCAATCCAGGGAAGTGGTAATAGTAAAACAGCCGAGAAGTGAATAAATGTTAGCGAAAAGAGGCAAATGCCAAAGATCGGAACGATGGAGGCTGCTTAGATGTACCACATGCCAGTGCGGAGACGAGTGACACGATCACGGTCTGCACCCTCAAGCTCTCCCATGGGAAGAAGAGGACGAGCCTCAGAACCTCTGTCACCGCTGCGAGAGCTTCCACCAATGGTTGACTGGCCTTGAGCGCGACGTACGGCATTGTCTTGCTCTTGCTCCTCGAACTTTTGACCACCGCGAGGGCCCTCAGAGGCAGGTCTACCCTCATGAGCGCGAGCGCGGTTACTAGCCAAATGAGCATAGTAAACGGCAGGGACTATTTGTGGTTAGCTCAGCATGATGAGAATTAAGTTTGACACTTACAAAGCGAGACAGGAGTGGTGGATCTCTGATACTGGTAACAGTGCTTGTAGATCATGGCCTGGAACTCGTTTGGTGGGATCTTGGCCTCATCCTTAAGCACGTGGTAGTGAGTTGGACGGGCGGTACCCTGGATGGCAGAGTGAGAGGATAAATCTAAAGGTCATTAGTTATAAATGGAGCAGCCGGAAGAGGAATACTTACAGAAGTCGTACTCAAATGGATGAGTGACATCACGCTCAACTAATGTACCCGGAAGAGAGTTGCCATTGTTATCACCAGCCATTCGATCATTGTCTCGTGGGAAGAAACGGATATGGTGGCGCTTCGAGCAAACAGTAATGGTGAAGCGGATCTGCAGCAGGTCAGTTACTATTAAGGGATATTTGGGGGGACACTTACGTTCTGAACTGAACCAGGATACTTGTTCTCGATAAATTCCTTCATCATACGGACTTCCTGATCAAGGACATGAGCATACTGACCCTCTGAAACACCATCACGGAAGTAGTAGATGTGTTGGGGTAGTCGACCATTGCCAACTTGCTTGACCCATTCAGGGAGCAGGAAGCCAAAGAAATTGTTGATGTTACTCTGACTAATCATCTCAACGCGATGACCGTTGGTCTCAACAGCAGCTGCATAGCGACAAGCAATACTGTCAAAAGACATGGTCAAGGCAGCCATGGAAGCTTGCAGACTGCCTGGGGAGGCGTGAGAGACATCGGCACCTGAAAGATATTAGTTGAATCTGAAAACGTCAGACTGAGAGACTTACCAATAATCATAGTAGGACGGGAGAAAGCTGGTGCAGCTGGGTTAGGGCCACTGATAATCTTGCAAGTAGTTCCTCCAAGCTTAGCATTAAGCTTCATGCAGACATTGGAGCAGTATTGTGGCTGAGCTTTCCTGACATGAGCAATGTTCATCATCTGAGAGACCATGGCAAAGCGGCATTCCATACTCTTCTTTAGGCGCTCGTACATGAAAGAGTCGCGGCCAGGGAGGACGAAGAGCATGATTTGGGGCATAGAACCAGCTGCATTTCCAATGACTTGTCGGCCCTGCGCAACTGCCTCACCAATATCTGAACCGCGGGGTTGAGTGAAGATGGCGGGGTTTCGATTCTGGATCTTACCACCGTGGCCCGTGTAAGTCTGCATGAAGACGTTGAGGAAATTGCGGACAGTGGGCTCATCAACAGTATCATGACCTACGATCATGACTCCCCAAGATACAAGAGGTTGAGGGTTAGGGAATAAGAACTTCTTTCCACGAAGATCCCAACGGCCTGCAGTTCCAGGGTTAGCTTTGGAGCCTTGGTACGCAATCTCGGGATTCTGGAGGAGGCGAGCATTGGTCTTTGGGTTTGTTAGTTGCTACGTTGTTTGTTTCAAAGGTAGAGCAATACTCACAAGTGTCATGTTTGGTTCGACTTTCATGCCAAAGTATTTAAGATACGGATCTTGGTGCCATTTAAGCATTCCGACACCGTGTGCAATTGACTCGATACGCTGCTTTGGTCGAGTGACCGCAAACTTGATCATCGCAGCAGTCTAATACAAGAGTCAGTGTCAAGAAGTCAGGTGGGAGGGAGAAGAATCATACCTGGTCCGGGCTGAGCTTATACATGTACTTTTGATTGGCAACAAGTGTGCAGACCTCCATAGGGAAGTAGCCATCTCTCTCAGTCTCGATGAGAGGAAGTTGCCAGTACTGGAGGTTGATGCCGTATTGCCGCTGAAAGAAATCATAGACCGAGATGTCAATGTTACTCGTAACGGAACCAGCCGCATTCTTCTGTTTCCAGGGAAACGTGACTGTCTTGGCATTGCCACCAACAGCGCCATACTTCGCATTGAAGACGAATCTCTTAATGGTGTAAGCCTTCTTCTGAAGCGCTATAATTCATGTCAGTCAAGCTGCCGCTAAACAAAGATGGTGATCACTTACTGGTATCCTTGGTCCGGTGCTTGACGGTGAACTTGAGCTTGCACATCTTGCGAAGCTCCTTGAACTCCTCTGACATGGTGAGACCATTCGCTGAGTTGACGGGCTTCACAAGATTGGTGAAAACTTGCCAATCAAGGCTGCGATTCTTGGACTTGCAGTAGTTTCGGGCGGCTTGATGAACATCTTGAACGGTCCAGAATGTGCCATTGGCAACATCAACATTGACAGCAAGACCGGTACTAGGAGGTCCATTTGAAGGGGTGGGCTAGAGATGGTTAGTATGGACCACAAAACCAAGGAGGTGACAACTTACACTGCAGAGACGAATGGATGAGTACACGCCCTTCTGAGCAACGATGGCATTGTCAAGGTGGACCTGAGTGGTACCCTTACTGAAGAAGCTGCGCTTCTGGGTATGGTACTGCTCAGAGGGCATGGCACGGATGAGATGATCGAGGAAGTCTGGGAAACGTCAATTATGTACTACGGATGGAATGACGAAGATAACTTACTGATTCCCTCCAAGACGGAATTGTCAAAGGGCATCTTCTTCTTGAGATATGCATCAATAACGGCCAGACGAACAGAATTGGTCTGTCTGATGACACAATAACATGTATCAGGAGTTTGACGTGGAGCACGATTGGGATCTTTCTCTTTGTCGAGATCAACCAAGATGCGAAGCTCCTGGACATTGGCAGAAGCCCTGCAGCAGTCAGAATCGAGCAATTTGAGAATGTGAAGTTGAAGTCTTACCAAGCAATCTTATTTCCATCCCAGAGCCAGGGACCGTCGTGAACCGACCTCAATTTATTTTGAACAGCTTTGGATCTCCAAACGGCCATGACCTTGCCTTTGGATTCCTGACCAACGCTAATAGCGACCTGTTTCATTCGTTAAGGCATATTCGTAGATTCACTGGGAGGAAAAAAAGAACTTACATCATATTGGTAGATATCCCGAGTGGGGTAATCGGTGACCTTGAATTGATTGACACGAATCTGGATGGCCTTGCCGACGCTGTTGAAACCAGGACGGTCGGGAAGGGGACTCTCAAACTTGTGCGCCGGATTAGCCAGAGCCTCTGCAATGACGAGTCTGAAGTCGCCGGCGTCCATGATGAATGCTCAAGAGGTGAATATGTGACAAATCGATGATGGAAGTAAAGTGAGAAAGCGGGAGATGGAATATGAGATATTGGAAGGTGAAGACAAGAAGGAGGATGAGGGAATAAGATAAGGCGTGGGAGGTGAGGGAATGAGGGAAAATGTAGGAGAGAGATGGTTTAAAACCCCAAGCAAATCTGAGAGCTGACGAATCAACACTCTTGATCGGCTTGAGTTGTTTTGTTTGTGCAAGTGATGATGATGATGATGATGATGATGTTTGATTGTTGATTGTGTGTATGGGTAAGATACTGTTGTTGTTGCTGACTTGGAGTCTGAAAGGATGTTGTGTTGTGAGGAAGAAAGGTTGGGGGAGAGAGGGAGAAGAGGTGCTCTCTTATAGGAATATGGGGATTTGGCGCGGAGTGAAATCGCCGATATTCCGTGGTGTTTGGTGCCAAAAGGAGAAGGAATGAGGGAGAGAAGCTGCCTTGATGCCTCAGATGGAGCGCAGTGAACGAATGAGTGAACGAACGAACGATTGAACGTGCTGTTCGAAGTGGTGGAGCAATTCACTTGAAGCTGAGAACAGCAAGAGTAATGATTGCTTGAGGAAGGAGAGGTGTAAACAAGAAAGCAATAACACCATCATTTCCAAAAGGACAGCCCACGAAGAAAACAAAACATTGTACTCACAGTCTGACCTTCCAAGCGATAAGCATCAGCAGGAAGCTCCATCCTAGTATTGGTAATAACCTTCGGCTTCTCCTCCCCACGGCCCATGCGTGCTGGATCGTACCCTACACTTGGGCCAAAGCCGCCAGGTCCAGAACCAGAAGGACCACGGTTCTCTTTGTCAGCAGGACCGTCATACTTCCCAGCCGACGGTCGAGACTGTCCGCCATGGTTGTACTGTTGAGGGGGTCCATTGAAGCCATTATAGCCGGATTGGTCATGTTGCAGCTGCGGGGTGTATGGTGCAGGACCATTACCCTCGTAGCCTCCGCGGATCTGGTCACGGGCATTCTCCAGTCCAAATCTGGATGGCATGATGTCTGTGGGGGACTGTTGTTAGCAGCTGTCTGGTACGGAAGAGGTTCTCGAAAAGGGGTAATTGAGTGACGAAGAGCCTGGGCAACAGAAGGGACGCTCGTTCTGCTGGCAGTGGAGGAATAGGCGCCAGGGAAAGGGGTAAGTGGCAAGGGAGAAGCTTACACTTGAAATTGTCCTCCAGGGACAATGACGATCAAGAGGCTGTCCAAGCAGTCAGCGATCTTATCCCAACAGGATCTTGAAGCTGGAGCGGAGCTCGCGCTGTCCTCGACCGTGGTTCTCCCACAGGAACAGGTAAACAAACGACTCTTGAACTCCAAAAAGAGTGCAGAGTCGCTTGCGAGCTCAATCATGGAAAGACAGTACTTACAAAAGCGTTCTCAGTGTTGTACAGGAGATTCTCAAGAGGTTGTGGTACAGAAGCGTTGTTGATGGCGGGGAGATGTAAAGAGCGATGTTCAATTCTCTTGCGAGATGGTTTTGATGTCTCCCCCAAATAGAGTTTGCGCTAAAGAATGCTGTTGGCAGGTCGGTCGCAAGGCTGAAGGGGGCTCCGATGCCGGTGCCTCACAGTTTTGGCGGCAGCGGATGGGTTTTTGGGCTCTTGCTTTGGAAGTTTGCCGTTTGCGGAGGCGAGGCCGAGAGGCGATGGTGCCGAAAGGGGTGGGCGGTGAATGACAAAGTGTAGAATTACCCGAGCCGAGTTGTAGAGAAATTTCTGCGAACTGCGTCTGCTTTTGGAGATTCTGTTTGAGCCGTGATATGCTTGCTTCCGCGCTCTGTTTGTGGCTACGACAGCGATGACTACGACAGCGAGGGGTAGAAGAAACAGCACAGTATCAATCCCCCCTTTTTGGTAGCGAGGCAAAATAATTAACATCTATCAGAGAAATAGGCATGCAGGAAGCCTTGTCATGAAGCTGCAAGGACTCGCAAGGATAGCCTCAAGCAAACCACGTTCGACTCCACTCGACTCGATCTCGAACTGCACAAGCATCGCAGCGTAGCTATGGGTGGAACAACAAGGCAGCAAACATTTTCGAATCAAAGATCTGTATCGGACGACAAACGCTCTCGCCAACTGCAACAGCAGGAACAAAGCCAGACTCGGCTGCAATTCAGCGAATACACGAGAGGTGAACAAGGGATATGCGAGGTAGGGCGTTGGCTAGAAAGGAACGCACTTAACATCTGGATAGCTTCCAAAACCATCCCTGACGCTCATTACACCACACCACACCATCCCCCCCCCAAGAGAGGGGAGTATGATTGCAGCAAAGATTGAGGGCTCGTTGGCATCAACAACTGGCAATGGAGCAAAACAACAACAGCAAAACACGTACATAGATCAAATCAAGCAATACCAAATCAAAATTACTTCAATCAAAAACACACAATTACTGTCAAGAAAGTCATCAAAAGTGCATTATCCATCCTCCACTTTTGCTTATGATACATCCATCCCGTTTTTTCGAGACCAGCCAGAAACGCCATGCTATGAGAATTCGAGCCGCGAATTCCATGTGTGATAAGGGGCAACTCCCTATAAATCGTAGCCATATCGCACGATTCCACTACCCAGTTCGTGTCTAGTAATCCATGTATGCATGCATCCAATCCTTCACCCCATCCGGAGATCCATTCGCACTCGTCAGGAAATTGCAAGTCTACCGCCGCCGCCAAGAACTCTACCCAAGGCCTCTAGAACATCTGATTTGGCATATTATGAAGCGGAAAACAACCTTTGCAGATGTGCAGATAATTATCGACCGTAAGGAGGGTAGCCTGGCGCAGTTTGATTAGCGTTCGGATTCCAATACCAACTCGCCGCACCCGACAAAGAAGGGGCTTGGGAATGCTGCCAGTCTCGATTTTCCGTACCAGGAGCTCCACCGCCGCCACCACCACCATTTGTACCATAATAGCCAGATGATCTACTGGAGTCTGGCTGTTGCTGATACATATTCGGAGCAACAGGGTTTGGCCAGGGAGATTGAGGAGGATTATAACCTGGAGCATAGCCTGCAGCAGGAGGTGGAGCATAGCCTGGAGCACCACCATATCCAGAATAAGCTGCAGCTGGAGCTGGAACATTGCCAGGAGGGTTTGCAGGAGGCGGATTGTATGCATGCCTGTCATCTTGACCGGTATACGAGGTATAAGAGGCACTCTGATCCCGCAATTGGGGTTGTTGAGTATAACTCGTGGAAGTCCTACCATCATAACGCTGCGGCTGGTTCTGCGAAGCCTTCCATGAGCTGTGATCTGGCACATGTGTCTGACCCAAGAGGCGAACCAAAGCATCAGCGTCGAACATTGTTGATGAGTATAGATCGGCTCGGGGAATGATGCTGAGAAGGAATGTGATGTCTCGTGGTACTACGAATGGAGGTGCACTGGACTGCCAGTTTGGAGTACCATGTAATCGTTTCTGCTGATCTAAACGTCTACCTGCAGCTCCCTTTAGCGGAGATTCGCCTCTAGCAAGCTTTCGTGGGCGATTGAAGTCATCCATGTCCTCGACAGGGAAGGGACGCTTTGGCGAATTTGTCGTGTTGGTTGTCTGTACGTATTGTGGTCTTGGGCTAGCTTCTTGTACGAAATTAGGGCGTGGACTGTTCTGGGCTTCGTATGGCTCAATTGACGGCATGACGGTAGTAGATCTCTGGCGCATCTGAGTCGCTGGCGAGACAATAGGGCGAACTGCAGTGGGATCAAAGCCTTCACCGCTATATCTTGAAGCGAAGTGGAGAAGCTTTCGATCTTCGGGATACAGCTCCGCCATCCGCTGTTCTAGTTTCCGAATTTGCGATAGTTCTCCATACTGCGATTCGTATTTATGGAAGTAAGAGTAAAGTGGCTTTGCCTTTGCAATTGATTCCGGCTTCTTTGTAAGTTTGGTAACAGCTGTCTCAAAGGCAACACGGGCATCTGCGAATGGTCAGCCACGAAGGTTCACCAGGAGAGGAGGTTGTTTACTTACTTGTTGTATCACCAATTGAAAGCAAGTGCTTCAAATACTCCAAGATGAATACCTCGTCCTCTGGAAACAGCTTTGCACCACGTTCGAAGATCTTGGTACCAGCAGGGTCCTTGTAGACATGATGTTCTATCAGGGCGCTCGCTACATAGACATCACTGGTGATCTTGCCACGAGCACGTGCATCAGCAAAGATTTGTCTGGACCCGCCAATTGTATCCTTCACCGCGCCCTTGCCTTGGACGCGACGCATAGCTCGCATCAATGCAATCCAAGCAAACGAGATGGTTCGAGAGATGAGTTGAGCTTGGCTGGAATAGCCTAGTTGAATGACCTTGGTCTTCTTTGCTTTATCGGCTTCCCGGGCCTTCTTCTCCGTCACATCCTCTTCATCGTCATCCTCGGCTTTGCTAACGATAGCACTGATCGACGCATCCAAAGCTATAGACTCATCGAGCTTGATGAGGTCTGCAGCCTCTCGAATCTTCAGCTGCTTGATCAAGTCATACAAGGTATCGAGAAGCTTATCGAAAGGCGCTCGAACAACTGCACCTTGTTCAGCTGGGCCTTTACCAGCCTCATCGGTTGTCAAGGTAGATTCCAGACGATCGGCTCTTTTAAAAGCAAGCAAGCAGCTTTCAGGATTAGCGGTGATACCGTCAGTCAGAAAGGTGTCCCCATCTTTGTCGAGACCATTGTTGAAGCACCACTCTGCAGCATCGACCCATACTTCGGGCCAAAATCTCAAAGCCATCACAGCCTGCTTATACAAGTATAGTACTCGCTGTTTATAGGCTTCCGGCTCATCTGTCTTCAAGACTAATGGATCATCCTGCTCCCACGACAACCATTTCTTCCACAATTCAACCTGCTGGCTGTATTCTACGTCACCATCGAAACCATGTGCAGGTGGCAACACCGGCAGAGTAGTTCTGACTAAACCTCGAGTAATATTGTCCATTGCCGTATTGGCACTCCTGGCCGACATGTATCCAGGTGACTTCTCTTGGAGGAATTTTCGACCCTACCATCGATTAGCCTTGCTGCAAGAAAATGTGGGAACAATACTTACAGTCATCTTGTTCAAACTCATCTCAAACTGATCATACTCCTTCCATAGATTGTTCACGGTTGACATGGGGACACAAATGGCACGTTGATATGCTTTTCGCAGTTGGTCCATTTTTTGTTGATCTTGCCAGCTGCTGCCTCCAATTTGGCCAGGTGCACTACGGATGAATTGTATGTACTCAGCCCATATCTTGCCAGAATCCCGGTCAGAGCCGATGTTGGCGAGAACGAAGTCATATGACTGGGAAATTGTTTGTCGAGCACTTCCAGTAACATCATTTGTAAGGTCGTTCACTCGTCGAATATAGTTCAAGTAGACCGACCAGAGCTGTACATTGGGTACGGTCAGCAAAGACTTGCCGAATATCTGCTCAGCCGCACTTCGGTTGTCGTTCTCAAGTTCCATTTCTGCGTAATCGACCCAGACTTCGGCCTAGAATGAATTAGAGCTATGTTATCTTTGAAGGACTGCGTTACTTACTGCTTGGGGAAAGACTTTGAAAAATCTCTCATATACTGCCCGGGCTTCGTCAAGTTTGTTCCGATTCTTGTGTTCGCTAATGAGTGCCAGCCATGAATCCAGAGCCCCTCGAGGGTCCTCCTTGATCTTGTCTTCGAGAATACCTGTTCGGTCATTTGGGAGTCGGGCTTTCGGGACAGAGACCCCTTGCGCTGATGTACCTGCGGAAGTGAGTACCTGACTTGCCGAAGCTTGCACAGAAGGCAAACCTGCAGGGCTTGGATTCACAGAGAGAGTATGCGAAGATTGGGAGACGGCCGTTGAATCACCTCGATTCTCCGGAGTACCTTGCAAATCTTGTTGGCTGACAAAGGTCTGCAATGGGGAAGGGGCGCGTTTAGCATTAGATGGTGGTGGCTGAAGGAGACTGTTTGACCCCGTAGAGGCGTCGGTCTCCTCATCAGAATCATCCGCAATGAAACCCCCGACTGTTTTCCGCTTGCGGTTTGATGCGCGTGAACTGGATCTTGAACCGTCTTCGCCTGGAATCGCAACTGCTGGCAATGAAGTAACAGAAGATGGGTCATATTCGCCACCATCGGAAACAGCACCAGCGTCTGAAGGAGATAAAGCACGAAGAACTTGATCATCTGCAACTGCTTCTTTTTTGACATGATGGTTGTTATGCTCAGTATTTGAAGGTAGTTCGTCCTCTGCGTCCCCATTTGCACCATCATTCTCCCAAGCCACACTATCTTGCCCCGCCTGCATCTGATGCAAGAGAGCTATCTCGGCATCTTCCTCCGCCATTGTAAAGGTTGTATCAAAGAAGGGTGGATGTGCGAAGAATGGAAGTGAATCTGTGTTCGTCAGCGGAGCTGTCAAGGAGGTTGTCAAAGGAGTGTGTACCTGTCAGTTAAAGGGACGGGTTAGATGCGCAGCTCAATAGATGCGCTGATGGCAAGCGCAATGCAAAAGAGCGTGGAGTTGTGGATGTGTGCAATGAATGCGGTTGTGTTGTGAATGAGTTCTTGAATCCCTTCAAAGAAAGCACCGAAGCTAAGAGTTTGATTAGGTAAGCAAGATCGTGCCAAGACTTTGCACCGCGGGCGCGGCGCGGTTTGTCTTGCACAAACGCGCTTTCCTTGGCGGTGAACCCTCGCGTCCTCTTGAAAAGACCCCTTCTTCACCTTCAGCCCCTCCTTTCTACGTGTTTTAAACAACAGCACCCACTCGAACGTAATTTACATATACGCCTTTACAACTACCTCCTTTCCACCAGTTCAAAGCTACGAAATCGTTCAATAACCCTCACGATGTCTGTTGTATCTCTCTTGGGCGTCAACGTCCTCAACAACCCAGCCAAGTTCGGTGATTCTTATCAATTCGAAATTACCTTTGAGTGTTTGGAGTCTCTGCAAAAAGGTGATTTACGCTGCACGTACATATTATATTGCATCTGCTGACTCGGTTTCAGATCTCGAATGGAAGTTGACTTATGTCGGATCAGCTACATCGTAAATGCCCCTTCTTCCCAGATCGCAAACCTAAGCTCACTGTCTCCAGCGATCAACATGACCAAGAGCTCGATTCCCTTCTCGTCGGTCCAATTCCAGTCGGCGTAAACAAATTTATCTTCGAAGCGGATCCACCCAACACCAAGAAAATCCCTGACGCTGAAGTCCTCGGAGTTACTGTTATTCTCCTTACATGTGCCTACGACAGCAGGGAGTTTGTGCGTGTTGGATACTATGTTAATAACGAATACGATTCAGACGAACTCAATGCTGATCCCCCAGCGAAACCAGTCCTGGACAAAGTCCGCAGGAACATACTTGCTGAGAAGCCACGAGTGACCAGATTTGCTATCAAATGGTGAGTTCATTCGGAGAAAAATCACACATGACTCATTACTAATGCTGCTTAGGGACTCTGATGATTCCGCTCCGGCGGAATTCCCACCTGATCAGCCTGAGGCAGACTTGAATGCCGATGGAGAAGAATATGGCGCAGAAGAAGTCGAGGAGGAAGAAGAAGAAGTTGCAGAAGGTGCCGAAGTTGCAGCCGATCCCGACGCCATGGTTCAAGACTCCGAGATGGCCGGAGCAGAAGTCGACCCCGCTGCTGCAGAAGAAGAGGATGAGGATGCTGGGAGTGAGGATCTTGAGGCCGAGAGCAGTGGCAGCGAGGACGAAGAACTTGAGGAGGAGGAAGAGGCCGAGGGCGAGGCTAATGAGGATATGGAGATGGATGGCATTGAGAAGCCCAATGGCGCTGAGCACCAGCACCCTGTGGGTGATGCAGTCATGGCTCATTGATTTACGAATACCCCATGATTACACACATTATCTAGATTTGTTATTGGCATGGAGTTTTTTCGATAACACTTTACGCAGGATTGAATATGAAGATAAGAGAACTTCACGCAGGAAAACATGAAGATAAGAATAAAATATCATAGTCTATGCCCCCTGGTTTGCTCAGGGTAGTGAAACCCAAGAATGTTATGGCTTCAAGTGAAGAGGTCTGAATTTGGCATGTTAGACGGAGAAGTTTCTCGGCTTCTGCTTGCCTGTATGCCCATCTGAGATCTCATCTCTTGCATCATGTCCAATTGGAGATATCTGAAAATCTCCATGCTCGCGATCGTACTCCCGTTCGTCACAGCAGTGAACGAAACAGAAGCAATGGATAATAGGCGAACAAAGAGCCGCATCTGAAATGGGATCGAGATGTGGGAAGGAGATGCAAAATATCGATCTGCCACAGACCGAAGCGATTCGCACGAGGTCAACACAGAGAGTGCACGAAGCACCGACGACACCCATAACTCGATATCAATGCTGCGGTGATGGATTTGTATTAGCTGGAGTCAAGCATTATAGCACAAGAGTATAAACGGCAACATACAGATGTTCTTTTGACCACTACTCCAGCTACCTCCGCCGCAAACCGAAGAATGTCAAGATCCGGTGCCAACATCCTGTCTTCTGTGCTCCTCCCACCCACATGTCTATCCTGTCATCGCCCATCCCGCAGCAGGTATCACAGCGAAGTGTCCCTTGCAACGCCCGCACAGGTATTGCCTCGGTACATTTGCTCTTCGACAACGACAGCATGCCCAGCCGCTTCTGAACTTGGATGGTGATTGGGGTTCGTGCATTGCGCCGCTGTGGTGATGAGGTTCTGATATGTTTGTTATGTTTTCGATGATTCATAAGACGACAGACTGAAAAAGAAAAGGGAGTGAAATGAAATCATGGAAAATATGTGTTGTACATCCTTACAGCAGAGCAGTTATGATTCACTTCTCTTTTCCCGAGTGATTTCCAGCCCCTGCACATTCACTGTTTCCTGATGGCATTCATTATCTATCTACACATGTTCCATATCCCATAACTCCTCTTCCCTTCACCTGCTACAATTCCATCCAACCAGCCACCCGCACAACAAAATGCGATCCCTCTCACCCACCCCACCAAACCAATCCTACCTCACCGACCTCCCCCTCCACGCACCCTTACCACTCACCTCACTTTGCTCAAAGGTCGGTCCTTTCCCCGCTTTCCTCTATGTACCCTCCAACCGTACTCACTAACAACTCATATCTCAGTGCTTCGGCATCACCCCCTCCACGTCCACTTCCACTTCCACATTCAAACAACACACCCCCACAACCGGCTCCATTCACCTCCGCTGCGGCCCCTGTGATTTCATACCCGTCACCCCTCCTGCTCCTGCGCATCTCCTTGGCCAGGATAATGCGACCATGCAAGAAGTCTTCTGGGAGGTTGTGCAGTGGGTGAAACAACTATTTCGGTAGTAATTACCCGTCTGTTACCAAGGATGGAGCGTTACTCCGTACCCTACTTCGAGGCGAAACTTGCAAGTGGAAGTCGGATGTTGTGTTGAGGGGGAAAGGGGTATTGAAGGCGGGGAATTTGAGGGGATGAGCCTAAGGGCATGCTGATAGGGAGTGAATGGAAGAGCAAGCGATGTTTTGGTTGGGAGGATCGGTTTAGATTAGATTAATTTCTGCTATCTTTACTCAGGTACTTTAACATACTAGAACCTATTCATTTGATTTCTAAATCCCTGTCTTTCCGTGCGCGTTAGAGGTTACAGAATGGGTTTGTTTCACTGGTTGTAC
The DNA here is from genome assembly GCA_007821535.1 of Lachnellula occidentalis. NCBI lineage: Eukaryota > Fungi > Ascomycota > Leotiomycetes > Helotiales > Lachnaceae > Lachnellula > Lachnellula occidentalis. The sequence continues at coordinate 6,900 of QGMI01000687.1, read as the reverse complement.
GTACTGTGATGTTTGCAGTAGGTCGCCTGCTTCATGTATGCTGTACATTCATGTCCTACGGATGTATATACGACGTTACGCACATAGAATGGCTCGTTGCGAGTTTTCTTGCTACGGGTTGGGTATCTCTGGAACAGAGTGACTTCCCATTAGTTTGAAAAGGGGTCGCGGTTAAGCGAGGTTTCGTTTCCGCATTTGGATAAGTAGGTAGGTATATTACTTGAGTGGTTCGGGATAGGTAAAGGATTGGCGGAAACGAGTATCGTGAAATACAGATGATGTTAAGAAGAGAATTCAAATTGATTATATCAAGTATAATTGTCTCTACCATGAAAGATTCATTGCATAGTCACGTGGGGCTTCGTTGACTCTTCGAGAGCACCGTCACTTCTCTGACCACTTCAGGCTGTCCATACCCGCATCAGGCTGCTGTGGCCCGAAAACGCACATGCACGCGAATCTAGTTATATAGAGCATGATATGTGGGAATGACCTGATTGAGACATCACCCCTCTTAGTCTCTATTCAGACCTCATACCCCCTAACCCGCCTCTTCCTCCCCCACACTTTCTCCCACCACGACGAAGACCTCTTCCGCTCATGCCCATGTCGAGGCGGCTCCGCCGCCGCTATCGTGATGCTCTTACTCCCCATCGACTCGCTCGCAGACATGGCAGGCGGTCTTTTCTGCTCCTCTTCGCCATTAGTATGCGAAGGCGTGTCTTGGCTCACGCTGGCGGAAGTTGATAGCGTGGGTTGGGTTGCGAGGGGCGTGCTTTGGGCGCTGCGGATCTGCATTGCTTGCGAGGCGGACAAGGAGCGCTTCTTGATTTTTTCGATTCCTGCTCAGCCGTACGTAGTCAGTATGTGCCCCAACCTCTCCTTCCATTTGGGAGTAACAAGCTTACGCTGTTGGTTTTTTTGGTACTGCTGGACTCTTTGACTGACGGTTTCTTTGTCGGGGGAAGATGAGAGGGCGTGCGAGATGTATGAGAGAAGATACTGCCATTTCGAGCGCCAGAACTCCATCCCAGATGTCGTGTTCAGGGAGCCGATCAATAGGAAGAATGGAATGCACACTGTGGCCATGACGACCCCGAACCATTTGAATTGGTGTGCGGTGGGCATATTGGTCATGCCGAAGACAGAGGTGACGAATGTTAGGGGGAGGAAGAAAATCGAGACCTGGGATTCTTGTGAGTCAAGCCTCGCGGTTAAACAGGAAAGGGATGTAGATGCCTTACCAACGTCAAGAGCTTAATATTATGCCCCTGTAGAATCGTCACGGTAGACAGCTCCACACTCTTCCTGCTCTCCAAAACACTCGTGCCCGAGAAAAGCTGATCGCGCAACGTCCTGATCTCCTTCCTCCGATCATCATTCTCCTCATACACTTTCTCCAGTTGCCTAATCTCCCTCTGAAACTCTTTCCGTAAGCCAGCCATCCTCTTTTTCCAATACACGTTGCGGCCGGAATCGGGTTCGAGCATGGGCCAGAGCGTCTTGTGCTTTCCTTCCCAAACGTCGTCGGTGAAGGTGTCTTCGTAGGCGTCTATTATGGCTTTTATGCCATTGTTCATTATTCCGAGCGTTTGAAACGCCCAAAAATAGCGTCGGGAATAAGTGAACTCGGCGTCTTCAAACAAAAGTCTATCTCGAAGTTGGCCGTTGAACATAAAGTCGGGCTAGGCTTGTCAGTTTCGGTCAACATCCAAGACATGCGGTATGTAGAAAATACCCAGTCGTGAAAATGTGTTAACGTACCGGAGGAGTGATGAGCTTGGTGATTCTGTTGTATATCTCTGCAAAACGTTTCTCTGCATCTTTAAACTCGGCCAAAAGCGTATGCAAGAATGCCTCGGGGCCATTAACATAATGCTTCGTCGAGTCATGACTGTCCATACTATGCTTATGATCCGGATAGCACTGGATATTGAGCACATGCCACTATTTAGGATGTGTCAGCAGTCGATGTTTAATGGGTGTTTCATGCACGTCTCACCGAAGCCCATAGATCATACACATATCCATATTGCGTCTGAGCCCTTCGAGAAGCGTTTTTCAATTTCTTTATGTGGTTCCCTGAGAGGGATAGAGCTACCACGGAGCTGCATCTCGAGATCGGAATATGGCCCTCGGGAGGGTCCAGTACTTTTTCAGCACCAGCGGATGTCTGCCATGGCATAGGCTCAACTTCTTCTCCAACAACCGTAAAATAATCAAACTTGAAGACCAATGACCGTTGCTGCCGTTGATCATCGTTGAAGCCACGGTTGATCATGTGAGCCTGGAAATCTTGTCAGTTCATCGCTGAAGCTCTGTTCAATGAATCTTACAGCTGAAGTGTCTTGCTCTACAAGATGTTCAAATATCTCATCCATATCGAAATCTCTGTTCATAGTCAGGTGGAGCGCCCCAAAGACAATTGGAGACGGTTCCCGGACGATGCTAATCCTACCAACTGCGGGTCGGAGTGCTGCAGGGTCTGCATTCAACTCCTACGACAAACGTCAATCTCAAAACGGAAAAGGAGGCTGCAAGTTCCGTACTTTGATCGCTTGCCAGATGGAAGAATCAATTGAAGATCCCGGCTTGACCACGAAAGACCTCGATAGCGGGGCACCGTCTTTGCCAACGTCAAAAATCGTATAGTGGGAATTGTGGAACTTTTCATCCGGATCGTATTTCGGGAAAAGGGTAGGACGCAGAAGCACGCCGTCTTCCACTATCGTATCTAGCAGCAATTGCCCCTCTTCATTGAATTTGTGAGTTTGCAAGTGCTTGCGAAGATCATCATCTTCGTATTTGGACCGCGCTAGTGGAATCTGAACATAAAGCTCATCATCCTCGTCGCTCTCATCGCTCTCGCCTGTCAGCACAGAGCTGTGGTACGTGGATGGCTTCAGCAGACCTCCTGGTGGATCAATGTCAGCTTCGACGGTCGACCGTCTCCTTCGTTTCGCGGCCGAAAATGATATTGAAGTTGATGGCGAGTGAAGCGGCGGTATGGAAGCGGGAGACGCCGTCGTGGCGGTGACGGTCTGTGATAGAGCTTCGTGCACCAATTTGAATGTTTGCAAGTAAGCCTGATGTTGATCATCGAGCCTTTTCAAGAGCTCTTCAGTGCTAGGTCGCGCTGCCATGAATTTTATACCACAGTTCCGATTGTAACCACCCGCAATAAAAGCGAAATGGCAACATGAATTTTAATGAGGTTGACAACGGGCTCGGGCTTTATTTGACATAATTCACCAGAGCCGCAAGGCTCCATAAAGGCACAGGCAGCAGGTGACCAATGCTAAGGTGGGGGCCAGCCGAAGCGGAAATAGCCCCGACGAGGCTTGATGCTGATGTGGCAGTGATGTCTGGTTAATGAAGAAGGCTGGGCGATAAGATAACCACAATTTCTGTCATGAGCCCTGGGAAGTCCCTCGGTGTGAGATCGCAAATGCAAATATTGCAGCGTTTTTTGCCAACACAGACCAATCATGCAATGCAGCTTCTACCAGTCCCACTTCACTGGGCCGAGGCACGTCATGTGATACATGTTTAACAACATGCCCTCTTTCAAATTTCCAAGTTCCACGTGTAAGGTGGTTTGGAGGAGATATATACGGGATCAATCGCTAGATTTAGCTTCACGGTATCTATTTTAGGACTCATAAGCTTAGAGACAGAGGCCCGGTCCTTAGCCTGAACGTCTAAGCGAGCCCCTGAACTTGAGACTTCTCCCTACCTATATGATTATCTGGGTAAAAACCTTTGCCAGAGAATACTTTTCATCCTATAATAGTGTCGAATATACGTCACTATACACAAGAAGCGGCACTTATCCTTATCGACTTTTAGTACCCCATGCATGCCACCTAGTATATTAGTGTCGCTTTTCTATTCACCACGAGGCTTCTTCTATTTGTGGAAATGGCCGCAAAACAATGTAGGAAGTGTCTTAGTTATTTACTGCTGCCTCGGGTGATTCTTGTTAAGAGCACTTTTTACAGCTTTACGTATTGATTTAGACCTACTCTCCAATACCTCTATTCCACAAACTCAACTCAACTCAACCAGCGTTCCCTAGAAGACCGTAAGGTAAAACGTTATCCTGCCCAACGACACGTGGTCAACAAAAGATTATCCCATCATGAGTCCTCCCTGCAGTTGTTACCTAAAAACGAACAGTCCGCATGATATCATAACAGAAGCCAACAGCCTATTCACACCTACATTCCCACACGGCCATGCATTCATTCACACTCATTCTCCCTATCCGTGTATATAGAAACCTGCGATTTCCCCCCTTCTCTACTTCCCCTTTTACGCTTCCCCTTCTCTACATATTTCTTCCACCCAACTAGCTCCAAAACCAAACTGATCAAGCCCAAAACCAGCCCAGCACCTCCAACAAACCACCTCCATTACCAAGCTCTTTGTTATTCTGACAGCCTCATCACCCAAAAATGCCGCAAATAACCCATTTCGCGCAAGACTATCTAGACGCTTCCGCCAGCTGGTGGTATTGCTGCAAAGAAGCTGTAAGTCCAGTCCAGTACGCCACGTTTCGTTTAGCCTAGATGAAAATGGGCGCCATGAATTCGAAAACGAGAAAAACACTAATAGATAGCGACTTAGTGCAAGACGGCGCAAAATCCCACGGGACATAAGCTGGATGTGAAGAAATGCGCATGTAAGCACAAGAAATGCAATAAGTGTGTTGTGGTTAGGGTTGAGACTGTGACTAAGAAGCGTGATGATGAGGTTGGGGTGGGGTATAATGTGTGAGTTGGCACTGGCTGCGGATGAATTGGAATTAGAGGATAACTTGGGGAATGGGAAGAATGGAAATAGGATACAGGATCGGTATGGGCTAGGTATTTGCAATCATGGACAATCAATGTACTTGGATCTTTCAGCATCATAGCCTGACCTTCCTTCTTCCTTCCTTCCTCCCTCCGCCACAGGTCCGTCTAGCTCGGCTCACTGCCACTTTCTCGCACTATAACGCCGCTCCTCCACCTCCCGGATCCTCTCCCACAATCCACATTGATGGCTTATGTTCATCCTAGCTAAGTCTCCGCTGTGGCGCGAACCAGACCCTCAGCGACAGGAACAACATCCCCGCATATGCATCTCCCGCCTCCGGGACTGATCACAAAGCATAATCGCGCATGGTGGCAATCAAACTCAATGTTGACCTTGCCGTGATGGGCCCAGTGCATGTGGTAGAATCTCTTGCAGGTGAGACCAAGACACGTCGACGTGATTTTATCGGGTTCGAGGTATATTTCGGGAGGGAGGGTTGTGATTTGCAGAGCGGAGGATATTTTTAGATGCTGTCTTTGCGGTTCGAAATCTATCCAACTGATTTGAGCTTTCCGAGCAATAGAGACATTCCTTTAAGTAATTAATCACGAATCCAGGCCCTATGGTCCTCCTCTCAGTGAATGAATACAGAGGAATCGGATAACCAATTTAGTAACTTCCGTTGATCTTGTCGGATATTTAGTGAATTATCCACTTCACGAACAACAACTCCATTCACAAAACCGACTATTCACAAAGTCGATTTGATGTCTAGATGTTTACAAGGGTGGGGGCCTCCAGACACTTTACCATACCTATTTTTCAACAATCGGTAGGTAATCTTCGACCTTCACAAAAGCAACTCGACCTCAACTCAACAGATAAACACAAACAACTCGCAATGTCCCTCCACTCACAACAGACCTCGGTATCCAGACCCCAAGAAGCTGAAACTCAAGAACTGCCCGCTGCCTGCTGCCAGCTAGTAGTAAGCGTCTGTCTCGAGCCCAGTATCGGAATATAAAGACGCTGAGCTGAAATATCTTATTTCGTGCTAGATCGAGCAATCGATCGATAGACGAAAAGAAAAGAAATGCGTTTGTGGACATGAATGAAACTGACGTGTAAGCACTGGGATATATTCCTATCTACCTGATCTCCGAGGGGGACGTTAATTTCGCCGGCAGTGCACTGGGTCAGCAGTAATTAACCTTTGAATCAAGTCTCCTCGATACATCTTACAGTATCCTACAGAACACACCGCCATGCTTCTAAGCGCGTCGCGCAACGCAGTGCCAGAAGGACCACGAATTCTATCTAAAATGTACAGTACCTGTGGCCATGCATAAGATTTATGATTAGTGGCTGCGAGAAGATCACTGTACGAAGTACCACAATATTAGTAGATGACGATAATTAAGAACGGGAGTTCACTTGGCAAAGACCTAGTAGGATTTCGCTCGTAAAAGCCGATCCAGTCGCCTTGCTATGCAGCGCCGCATTATATATGGGTTTCTAAGCTTAGAATCGTGCGTATTGGCTATGCACGGACGTCTTGCAATTGTGTTTTATTTCAATGATTCTAGGCTGGAGCTTGAGCTTAGCGTGATGTCCTTTTTGGGAAAAGAAAGGGACTGGTTTCAAGGTGTGGAAGATCTGGATATGTTGTGGGGAAGTCTGGTGGGTGGGGGGGACCTGGAAAGTCAAGTGGTTGTTCCTGTAGATTGAGCTGGGAGTATGAGTTCGAAATATGTGAAGCATGTTTTGTAAATTGTACCATTTCTTATGGAAGGAGTGGATATCATTTTGCAATGGCATTGTCTATTATATGACGATAAGCCCGGTTTATTTGCTTTGCAAATCCCATTTCCGTTCCCAGCAGAGTCGTAACTATTGCAGTCGAACCGGATGCCCAAACTCCACAAACCACCCCTAGGACATGCCACATAACAATTATACATATAGAGCCCCAATATTCCTTCATCTCCCAGTATTGGTACCAATTTCTGATCACCATCTATTTGAACCCCCGAATATCCGGCCTCAAACTCCAATCCCACTCCCCATACCTCAACTCCCTATCCCCCCTCACAGCAGTGA
>QGMI01000686.1:0-21557 GCA_007821535.1 Lachnellula occidentalis | reverse complement strand
TTACTTCTTAATAATATTATAATACTATATTATATCATATTATAATACCTTCTTCTTATATATACAATCCCTTCTTTATACTACCCTCTTACTACAAGTTCTCTCCTTATTATAGCTACTACGATATCGTCTAGCTAGAATCTAATCAATAGACCTAGCTCGACTTAGAATAGTAGAAATGCTCTAAGTAGAAGTATATCTAATCGAAGTATATCTAGCTAAAGCAATTCAAGCTATAATAGCTAAGGTACTACTACTCTAAACCTATTCATACTTCTAAATCTCTATTATACGAGACTAAAACTGATATACTAAATATAGTATTACTACTAGCTAAGGTAATAATACTTAGAACTTATAATAAGGTAGTAACTAAGGTCTTCTTCCTCTAAACCCGTTCGTATTTCTAAACCTCTATTATATAATAACTAAAACTAATATACTAATCCTAGGGTTACTAGTAACTAAGGTCTATAGCTCAACTAATTCGCAGTTATAATCCTAGCTCTAAACTAAGCTATATAGCTTCTTCCTCTTCTAAATGTATTTGTATACCTTCCTGATTGCAACCTATAAGGACTAATCTTTATTATAGTATAGTTATCTAGAACCCCCTTATTGCATTTATTAATGCCTTGCAAATCTAGCTAGGCTAGCTATAGCTTCTATAGGTAAATAGCTAAGAGATAGCGCAACTTATAAGTTAATTATATAAATAATAAGTTAATAACTAACCTGAGTATAGTACTATAATAATATATAGCAATAAATCCTAGCTATACTAGGCTTTAATGTACTAGTTAATGCTAATCGTATGATGCCTATATAAATCCTCTAAGACCGTCTATTATATACTAATACGATTATGATCTAGAGTTGTAGGATTAATATATCTCTAAATATATATATCCCTTATTAATAAAATAGCTTGAATATATAAGTCTTTAGCTACTATAAGTACCTTCTAGGCTTTTTTAGAAGATGCTACAGGAATTATAAATAGCCTAACTAGAGGAAATGCTATATGTAGACTACTAGAGTTATACTAGATAGAGGAGATAGAGGAGGTCGTAGTAGTTATAAAAGAGGCAAGAGAGGTTAAGGAAGTTATATAAACTCTTAAGGAAGAATCTAGAAGACTCCTTCCTTAAGAGGTTATTAGGGCTCTAATAATTTAGTTCCTAAGAGCTATTATATTAGCTATTAAGATAGTAGTTTTACTTATAGTTTTATAGGGTTTTATAGTTTAGTTATAAGGGTTTATAGTTTATTTTACAGGCTTTATATACTTTTGCGATCTAGTTTCTAGTATTCTTAAGAGTTAGTATAGTTTTCCTAGTATTAAGTTATACTTACAGACTTGTAGATAATAATTTCGCAGATATAGTAATGGATTTTCTATTAAAAATAATATCTAGAACCCTTATAAGAAAACCTTAATATTTATATAAAGATACTCCTACTACTACTATTCTTTAGAACTAATTAGATTTGCCCTCCTGCTCTACTACTATTTTTCTTAGAACTAATCATTTTTGCCTAGCGGCAAAAAAGGATGCTATTTAGCATTTTTTGCCTGTATACCCTATTAAAACTACTAAATCTGCCTTATATCCAGGGGTGAGAAAGTATACACTAGCGCTGGCAATCATTTTCTTTGCTGCAAAGGATATTGTCTTATGGCAGCGCTGAACAACAAAGTCCGCATAGAGGTTGTAAAACAGTGACAGAATACAGCACCTGACACTTTCGGAGACATCTCGAGAACGTTTCGAATATCGCGAGAGACCTTTTGTAAAGTATGCAGCGTTGCGCCGCGTCAGAGGACATGGCTTGGAGCAGAGACGAAAAGAATAAGTCGGGAGAGTTGACGGATTTGACGGAAAGAATGGGGACAACAAGATGGCGTTCTGCTGCAGAATGAATTACCGATGAATTACTAAGGGAATTGAGAAACATGACCTATGACCACGATGCAGCATATTCGCAGAGAATAGAATGCATGTTCGTGGCTCACAGCAATCTATATATCGCCCGTTTTGAGGCTCTAGATCTCAGCAAGATTGGTGGGATGACCCCACGGGTTGTCGCCCGTAGGTTTGAGATAGAGAAGAACGACCAAAAACAAGATTGATATATTAAATCTGTCCCACGAAAGTTTCCGAGTCAATTGCAAAGCTATACGAGAGGAGAGGAGAGCCATTGTTCCGTATTCGTATCACCCAAGATCTGTTTGCGCGATACTCGATATCTGGCTTCAGCCTTCATGTCGACGTGGATGTCCCCTCCAAGATAAAGAGGAACGCCGCTGGGTGGGCCGGGTGGCAAGCAGATGGCTAGAGATATATCGTATATGTACATTTACCGTAATTAGATCTCTTCTCTTACCTGCATCATGCAGGCTGCATGAGGCAATTCCCCCATAATTGTGAACTAGAAAGAACAAGTGCCGCTTTTGATGTACTCAAAAATAGACCCAACTCCGTAATGTTCAATAGGTTCGTACGGTAAGGTACGGTCTAGCTTGTCCAGCACTAGCTTTGGTGCCGTGCGAGGCCGATAACCGTTCCGTTGTGAGGGCGCGGCGCTGTACAGGAAGAGCAGTACCGGATTGTCCTCTTCTCTTCTCTTCTCCCCACCCACAACAATACCGTACTCACTCCATAATATAATCATTTCCATTGTCCGTATTTACTCTCGTTTGAAGCGCTTGCAATCTTGACACCGTACACCCACCACGTCTCCCATATACATGTCCTGATCCAAAATTACTGCCAATTTAGCTATTAATTACGCCTCTCTCGACGCCGTCTCTCGAGTCTCCACCGTGATATTTGTAATATCGGGCTTTCGGTCGGTGCTGTTTCATATCCAACACCACCCTGCACACAGTCCCACACAGTTCATATCCAGGAACGTGCTCCTGTCCTGTCGTCAGCCTTACCTGGCAACGTCAAATTGCTCTGCTGGTCAGACGTCTCTACTCTCACCCTCACTCGCCATCGACTGGTTGACTGATCTCAATGATCCGACCAAACGCGCCGCTCGAATCTATAATGACTGCCTAGGTGGACCAGCCTCGTTCTCTCGCTCGCGGTATGGCAATGACCATGTCTCCGGTCTCCCACTCGAATCCTACGTTTCCTCGATCGCACTCCTCGCCGAATCTGCCCGAGCTGATCAAATTCGAACCGTATCAACGACCGGAGACAAGGCCTGATGATTCACTCCTGCGGTCTGCGAGTTTTACCTGTCTGCCGGAGCTGGAACCCCAAGTCCAGTCAGAGAAGGAACTACATAGGATAGTGTCGGCGGACATTCCTCCGAAATCTGTTGGAGAAAATGGGCCATTGAAGAAGAAGAAGAAGGAGGATGGGAAGGCTGGCTATCGGCTGTCAAAGGACCAACAAGAGGAACGCCCAAAGTTGGAGAGAGTGGGCAGGAGAAAGTCTCTGGTCGCTCGACCCAAATCTTGGATACAAAAGGTCAAGGGGGGGTCACCAGAGCGGCAGAGTGCTCCTGACCCACACAAGACAACACCAGTCGATGCTCCTCCAGTTCCTTCCATTTCGCAATCTTTCCGTGACAAGGCTGTCTCAACGTCCTTTGCAACATTCGCTCGGAAGTCATGGATGACTTCGTCAAGGTCCCCATCTCCGAACCCAATACCTGTGAAGGAAATAGATAGGGACGGACAAGCTGTGGAAGAGGCGAATACATCTGGCAATGCAAGGCCCAGGCCAATAAATCGTCAGTCTCTAGGATTGGGGCCCAAGCTCGATAAAGCACCCCCTGACAAAAGCCCCGATACCCCGAAACTTGCGAGAACGGGCTCCACATTGATGAAAATGAAGCAGAGACCGCAAAGTGTACTCATGAATTTCACAAACTTGATATCCGCAAACTCGTCGACGAGCAGCCTTCCGAGCAGCTCCATGGACACCCGGTCAACTCCTAGGACATCAACTGATAGACTCCCCCCTATTCCAAGAGCACCGTCCGCCGAAAAACTCCAAAGTATGGCGGATGCTCCCAAGCGGAGGGATGAATTATGGTCGGCCTTTCGGTCAATAGAAAATGATTTTTCAAAATTCCAAGCCAAAACATGGTCATTGAAGACGAATGTGGTCAGGTCATCACTATTACCATTTCTCCGAAATCACGCGTCGCATCCTTCCAATAAGAACCTGCGCCCCGAAGATCTGGATAGGCGGATTATAATCTTGAACAAGTGGTGGGCCGGGCTTCTGGAGGTTCTAGATGGGAGGCAAAACCAAACAGTCAGTGGTGTAGATCGCCCAATACTGCTAGATGCATGTTATGCAATTATGACTAGGCCAGAATGGAGGTCGGCCCCGTCAGTTTTTGCTCCTCTATCAGAACGGTCTCCGAGTCGGTCTCCCGAACGCGCTTCCACCATGTCGAAGAAGAAATCATCCGCTTCCTTGAACTCTTCGGTCACTCATTTTCTCACAGAATCAGTCTATCACAATGCTCGTAATTTGTTCATCCAGAATTTACTTGCTCAAATGAGCTTTGTGGTTGATAAAATGTCCCTTAGACACGCCCCGGCAAGTCTTGTGACATTTTGTGGGAAAGCCGCTGCGTATGCTTTCTTTTTTGTGCCTGGAGTTGCCGAAGTTTTGGTTAGGGTATGGAAATTGCAAGCGGATATGCTTCGAAGGGTGGCAGACGAGCTTGGGATGCCTAGAAAACCCAATAAGGTCGAACTAGACGATGTAATTGCTGCTTTTCCGTCCCATATCCATTGTTTGGGGTGGACATCACCGAAAACCATGGCTGCTCATTTACGTCAAACTCCCCAACTGGCGATAATGATGTCGAAGATTCCGTTCTATGGTCCTTGGACGGCTCGTTGGTGTGGGAGAGATAGTGATTTGTTTTTCGTATTTGCAAAACATTACCATATTTTGGCGGAGGAATTTTTGCCCTCAGACCTCTCTCTAGTGGGCAAAGCTCGCGCTCCAGGTATGTTCTTCGTTGCACGTGAAGTATTCCGTCCTAACATTTTCAAGGTTTTGTATTAGTACAGGCTCAGATCTTGACGGCATTGGATGCTACAATTCATCGACAGCCGGCAGCCGAACCGCTTCCAATTACATTTGACGATGTTTTAGCTGGAGCGGATGCTAGCGCGGCGGCCCTTCCTTTGCCGTCAAACAATTCTACACGGCTAATGGCTGAGAATCGGTTGATCATGCTTCTGCGAGATTTTATATCTGAGCGACCCTCCGATTATGACCTTGCTAGGACGACATTTGCAGAGGCGTTCGGCAGTATGATGAAAGCCGCGGCTCGGAAAACTTCCCTCTTCGACCATAACGCTTGCTTTGTGTTGTGCGATTTCATGGAAGAGGCCATGAACATATTTGTTCGATTCCATCATGCAAACGCATTGGAGTCTGACTTTATTGACTGGTACTTCTGGATGGATGTATGCAAGAAAATACTTGAGAGCGAGAATAGCATGTCTGAAATTCGCCTCTTCGCTTTTCTGTACGGAGCGTGGAATCTGATTACGAGCGATGAGCACCGAAAAGAGGTCATGTGCTTCGAGTGGCTGTTGACGGAAGAAACCTTTTATAGATTCTTCAATCACTGGTGTCCGATGGTCAGGGCATATTACATGCGCCTGTTGTGTTGGCGACTCTGTCGGGACGACGGAGAAGCCACTGATCTTGATACGTACGTCAATGAATTTTTATTCCTGCAACTTCATTACTAACAAAATACAGGCAAATTTTCAAAACAGTCTCAACTCGGATCAAGTCCACCTGGGCCCATTACCTCCACCTGAAACAAACTGCCGAAAAAGCACGCATGTTACCACCATCAACAGCACCATGCCACCCTGCTCCCGGGCGACGCCTTCTAATTATTCGTAATGATAACCAATCGCCTGCTGCGAGCCTTCTCCTCGGCTTCGACGGGCTCATACCTTCTACCAATACACCTGGAACCACACAACCTACCGCTTACAAACGAAACTCTTCATTGACCACCAGTCTCACAAAACTTGAGACGGCAGATTCCGCGAATCCCAAGCTAACGTCCGATTATCCATCATCCACTGGGCCAAATAAAAAGCGTTGGACATTCATGGGTAAAACTCTACCTATTTCTCTGTCTTTACCCGAACCCGCTGCCGCCTCATCACCAACAAGTGGAAGAGGCAGCCCCACCAAAAGTCAAAGCCTCGAAGAAGCCCGCCGCGAAACAGCAATGGCCCGAACGCGACCACCATTACACTCACAGACTTCCAGCACAGACAGTGAGACTCCACCCGCAACATCCAGCCACCGAGCATTCAGCTTCAAATTTAGCCTTGAATGGAGTCAGCACTTTGACAAGGCCCAGCAAGGACAAACACAAAACGGCAACATGCGCGGAGGAGCAGTCTTCAATCTAGGCGCCGAACGACGCCTTTCACCTCCTCGATTACCAGCTCCTGCGCATGCGTGGTTAGGAGCGAGAGTTCCGGGCATCAGCAACGAAATCTTGGCTAAAGATCCCAGCGCCATCAACGAAGCGGATATAATCGACGGCGTCATGCCCAAGAAATGCGAGAAAGCCGCGCGCGCAAAATACGCCGGCCGAGCACTGGCCGAGTGGGCCCTCGTAGTAGGAGAGTGTAATAATTTTGTGGAGAGAAGACGAGCAGAAGGCGTGCCGACGTTGCGGTGGGTTGAAGTGCCTACTTTAGGCGTTGAGGGGTTCCGGCGCCTTGGTTGAGTACTGATTGAAGGACTAAAACAAGCAAGGTCAAGTTCAAGTTCATATATAGAACTGGCAAAGAAGTTCTGTGCTGTGCATAGCAATGGCGTTTTGGGGGGTTATATTTTCACAATACCTTGTGCAAGTGGGTATTATCTTGGATATCTAGTGCAGTATATTTGGGATTTTGGGCTTGTGGAGAGACATAGGGGTACAGTACCAGGGATTTACACTCTGCACAAAAATAGTATATGATTTGCATACAATTTCCTTCTTACACTTGCAAGCATTTCTTTTGCCCTTGAAGTGAGTTAGTCATCTTTCATTTCGCAGCATGCAAGTAACATTACTGTTATTGGTGTCTTGAGTTGTGACGCCTGCTTGATTACTCCCGCCCCTCTCAAAGGTAATTTTGTGAGTAGATGTGAAGAGGGACTGGTCTCATATGTCGATGTCTTGAGATAATCGTAAGTCAGGGTTCTCGCAGGCCCACAAGTAGTACGTATACAGCTAAGCGGATTGGAAGAATCGTTGCGCGATGCCGATATGCGCGAAAAGAAGAGTTTCGATTGGAGTTTAGTTGCAGCAAGACGTAGCGTCTTTTTAGTAGGCGGTAGTGTGAGAAATGTCTTTTTATGGCTATGTACTAAAATAGAAGGTTCCGGCTGCTTGAATTTGTATAAGTCTGTACAAGCATATATTGTTAAGGTGCAATTTATGTCGCAATACACCCTGTTAGGACGGCATTGGAATAGCTTCTGCATTGGGACAGTGACATTTATAAGCTATAAGGAAGGCAGTCGAATTTGAAGGATCAGAAGTGTCGTGCATACCGAAATAGGCGGTGTTTTATATGAGAGATAGGGGGTAAACATATATAATGCAAGTGTATGTTCATCGCAAGGAGAAACAGTTCAATCTATGCTAGCATCACTTTGACTTAATAAATAATCTGGTCATATGACCACTAGTCGTCAGAAAGTTCCTCTCTCTCGCTGCCGTTTATCACTGCCGCTGTAGCACAGCAAATTTATTTATATTGGGTGAGTGCATGATAGCGAGGACTGTGGGGATACATATCTATCTACTCACTCACTTACTCACTCATGTTTTTTCTCTCCATCTCATATGAGTATTTTCAGAAGCCGGTTATGCACAGCCATACATGATCGCAGCTGCCACCGCGGCATACTTACGTATTCATAAACGCTTCCTCCCTGTTCCTGACTCCTCCATAACCATATCTCCATATACATGATACATACTGTGCACAAAAGGTGAACCCCCGGTACAAATCCAAGCACAATCGGCACCGACGTCTACCCGCGCGTGCATGGCTACACCGATGCAGGACAGGCAGAGTGGGATGGGGTGGGCTGTTTGTGCGGATCTAGAGGGCTGGGTTGGGTGATTGTATGTTTAAGCGAGTAATCAATGTGATATATCCAGGAGATTCGACGTGGTATTGAGTTGTAGAGTTACGGCGCATGTTTGTGCAAAGTCACGTACTTTAGCCTATATCGAGATTTATTTTGGTGTTTACTTAGATTTGATACCTACTAGCTGATTGAGCGAGAAGCACGCATTTAGACAGAAGCTTTCCTGTTCTTTTTATGACTTAGGGTCTGAATATTTGTTTTATTTTATTAGGAGGGAGAAGGGAAACCCTGTGTACGCTTGTAATTTTCCCAAGGTGGCAACGGTCATGGCAAGACGTGGGTTAGAGGACGAGGAATAGAAGGTTGGGCTTATTAGTGACTCGAGATTAATATCTGGCTATCGTGAACGAAGTTATTAGGAAATAATGGGTTTGTATGCAGGAGGTGCAGAATGGTTTAGTTAACTTCATTTGTCCTCGTAACGCAGCTTTTGACGCTTATCGACGCCTTGGACTTAACTAGTGATTGTTTTTCAGCTTTGATGAAAAGGATTTGTATTGATTATGGTTTTCAATTCAACCGAATTCTGCGCGCAGGTAAGTCTATCATCTTGACAATATTTCCTGTGTGTATGCCATTGCGAATCGATAGCAATATGCGGCAGCTGTGTCCACCGCGACTAACATAGCTTGTATCTATCTAGATAGAAGATTCTAGTGTATGCTTGGTAGTATCTTGCAATAGCAGCTATCTCAATAAGGCAGCTTTGACACTCAAGAACATGTTTTGGACATTATTGATTTCTTTCTACTGCCTTATTGAAGATCTGGGCTTGGTTCTTGTATACGGCATCACATTTCCGGATTCCCTTTCTCTTATTAACCTTTGCACGTGTTGTACTCTATAAAAGCCTCAGCAAAAACCCAGCTTTGGAAAGTACCTAGGGCCAAACAGGTTCGTGTTCGTGATTCACTCAGAGACAGCAGACCCCAACAAACAAGCAATCAAGGATGCTAGCGATAAAAGAAAATATATAAACTTTCTGCAGGCCCCCTTAAGCCAACCTTTTGAAAAAAGTAATGGCTTCCAAGCCATGGTCATCTGATAATAGCAGCACCTGTGCTGGAAAAACACAGGTACGCATTAGATGAAGCCTTTCAAACACGTATTCTGACTTGATGAATAGGGAGAAAATCCTCAAACTCCAGAGAAGCCAAAGCCCCCACCGTTAGACGTGACCGGAAGCGGGAGAAAAAGACCCCTGAGCGAAATGGAAAAAGAAAGCGAGGAAGAAGAACATGTAAGAAAGCGCTTGTGCCTGTAACTATAATATACCCTCACCCTAACCAGAAGACAGGAAGTGGAATACACTCCAACCAAAAAGACCCGCGGTCGCATTCCTGAATACAATCCCCGCAGTCCTCTAAACGATAACTGGCATGAACGAGACAGTCAATTTGAACAACAACAACATGATCAAACGCACTCTCCAAGCCCACACGGTCACAGCGCACCCATCGCCACTCCTTTCCCCCCAGCATGGAGTATCCATCAGCCATATACCTCTCAACCAAAGTCTGCCGGCCAGGTGGGGGGCACCCGAGGAAGGGGTCACAGCAGGTCACATGCACGGCTCTCGAGTTCAGGAACCGCAGCCTCTGGACCTGTATTCTCCGCCAGTCAACACCATCGTTCCGCCTCTATGCAACCTAGTACTACAACTTACAGCCAGGGTGCTTCCCAGAAAAGTGATGCGCGAGAATCAGGAAGCGGTGGTGGAGTTGGACAAGGACAAGGACGAGGACGAGTGCAGCTTGATGAAAAAGCCGAAGAAAAGGACGTGGACATGGATAGATGATTATGTTTATATATACCGGAATCTTTAGTGAGGTTGGCTGGGACCCTGACGAATTATCCTCACCAATTCAGCTTCAGTCTGATGTACAAATTGCTATAGGAAAGCATGTCTGAATGTGGACGTCGAACTCAGAACTTGACCTCCAAGTCTGGCATGGCAGATGAGTATCATGACCGACCGATACAACGGGAGCAGCTTCTGATGATGTATGATTTATAACTAAAAAAAGGCCCCATCCAACCTTTTCGCTTCAATAATAGAGTCTACCAAGCCAAAAAATTACAGGTTTTCGTCCCTCCTTGTAATAATCGAAGAGGGAACTTGCGAAGCAAAGAATCAGACAGCAGAGAATACCAGAAATGGGGGTCGGGGGAGAAGAACGAAAAGCCTAATATGACCTCAACTACCACTGAAGAAGCGACCGACTGATTGTTCTATCTTCCCAACGACCCTGGGCCCATGAATATAAGAGTTCTTCAGAACCTTTCAACTCTAGATATACCTACCCACTCACTTACTACCGCGCAAGTACTTGCAATACTTTCAAAACAAGTTTGAGCCATGCAACGAAGCACGAAGAGAGATCCAAAAATAGTCGACGTGGATGAAGGATGGTATACAGCAGAATATGACCGCGAAAGGAGCTACCTTCATCAAGCGCTGGCCTTGCGAGCTCCTGTGACAACATTCCCAACAAGTCAAAGAAATGCACGCGCGGCGCGTTTCCAAAACCATCATCTGAACAAACGAGAACTGATATGTAGATTCTTTAGATGAAGCCAGCCAGCCGTGTGTGTGTACAGCAGCGCATTCCAACCTAGCTGCCGATGCCGATGCCGGTGCCAAATCCCCAAACGCCAAGTATGCAATCCCCCTTATCCCACGCTGAAATATACAATCCATCCATCCGTCTCATATCTTATCTTATCTTATCCCATCTATATATTGCCATTTAGCTTCTTACTAGCTTTCATGATAATCGCCGCCGCCTTCTCGACCTGTTGCTGGGCCAGCGCCCACTCTTCTGCTATTACGGCGTCGCGCACGGCGGGGAACATGGCCGAGTCGTAGCCGGACCACAGGTCGGGCCCGAAGACGACGTGCTTGTATTGGGTGCGGTTGGGAATCTATTCTGGTCAGTGAAAAGTAGCGGAAAGAAATTTGTGAGGGGAAAGACTTACGCCACCACCCTCCTCCAGATCCAACAGGTGGGTCTCGAAGTTCGCCATGCGCGTATTATGGCTCTTTCTATGCGCAGCCAGAATGTTACTCTCAAAACCATTGCCACCCATCACCATGGCATCCCATTCCAACTCCCACTTCTCAAACTGCTTTGCATCTCTCGCGAACTGCAGCACTGCTTCACGAAGAGAATCCGTGCTCCACCTCGGATTCCCAGCTTGATTCGCGCCTTTGCTTTCTGCCCAGTTCTCGAGATCCATCGACCAGGCTATCAAGGATGCCGAGTACGTTGACATGTCGAAAGGCATTACTAGTTTGTCCGAGAATTCTAGGATCAAAAGGCCCCAAACCTGCGCGAGCATGTTGTGAAATACGAATCCTGGATCTCCAATACGTACCATCCATTCGAAGTTGTCGTAAGCAGAATGGTATGGATAAGGAGAGTCCCCATTGAATCCCAAGTCGATGCTAGACATTCCTGCAATATCTTGGAAGGCAACATAATCACTGCCAGCACCCAATCCAGTAAGCGCATCGCCTCGATTCTCCCAGATATCCTTTAAGGTTTGGTTTTTGATAGGATCAGAGACCCTGGCAAGAGTTTCCATAAGCGCTCTCTTGAAAATGGGACTCCCAGCTGCTCTGAAATCCGTTCCACCTACAGCCACATCCACATTGATATAGATGAAGCCGTCTTTACGCAACCACTCAATATTGCTTTCGACATACTCGGTTGAGCCTATCAGGTTGTATTCCTCTGCATCCCAAGATGCAAATATAATAGTCCGAAGGGGCCTCCAACCTCTCGCCATCAAATCACCGAAGATGTGGATGACTTCAAGCATGACTGCCGTCCCAGATCCTGGATCCGTAGCGCCAAAGACCCAAGCATCTCGGTGGTTCCCGATTATGATGGCTTTCTCATTTTGCTCTATACCAGTGATCTGGCCCACGACATTCCATATCTTCTGCTTGTCGTTCTCATCTTGTTCATTGACGAGATGGATTTTTGGCGAGGATTGGTCCCCTGACCAATATGCATCAACACCAGCACCTTTCCACTCATCCGGGACTTGTTGTCCATGTCCCTGGATGGCCTGAAGTAGTTTTTGCGCATCACCCCAGGACAGTGGGATACTGGGAATGTTCACCAATCCAGGATTGTCGGTTTTCGATAACCGTTGAGCGTCTTTCGTACTCGCCCACCCAGGAGTAAGAACGTCACCAACGATCCAGCTCGTTAAAGCAACAGAACCTCGCTGGACGCCGTCTTTGGGCAACGCTCTCCCATTTGGAGCGGAAGGTCCCTGTGCTTCGTCCGCCGGATCGCTGTATATTATACACCCCGAAAACCCAGCCAGTTCCGCCCCCTTGACCTTCAATGCCCTATCCGTCTGCGTTCCATAGTATCGTACCAATGCAATGGCGCCCTTCGTCTCGATCCCACTATCATATAGTCTCTTGTAGTCCTCCTTCGATCCGTAATTCGCATATATTAATGGCCCTGTAACGTCTCCTGCCCTTGAAAGTCCATGAAAAACCGGCGTCTGCTGTCTAGGGGGCTCCGTATACACTTGATCTTCCTCAATCTGCGCCGCCCAAGTAACAGCACCATCATCCCCCAAAATCTCCACTTTCCTCCCTCCCTCCTTGGGATAATTCAGATACACCTCATATTCGTCCATCCTTACATTCTCCAACCCATTCGACATGAAAAACTGCTCCACGTACTGCGCTAGCACATAATCGCCTTCTGTCCCTGCATTATGATCCGTCTGCGTCACCACCCTCAAATGCTGCTCTATCCTCGACGAATCCATCATGCTCTGCACATACAACCTCACACTCTCCGGATCAAACATCTGCGCCGAGATGCGATTCGTGAAAACCCCACTGACAAACAATAGGTACACCACGCCCATAATAAGGAAGATGGCAAAGACCCGCGCCAGTACGAGACAAACATTAATATCGAGACCCCGCATGTCCGGTATCCTCCACTTCCATCGAAACGGTAAATGCATCGACGAAAAGGACCGCGAGAGACTCGATATCCGCTTCCCCCACGCACTCTGCGGGCCGCCCGGCTCCTCCAGCTGCATCTCCTCGATTTCCCCCCTCACCATGCCCACCTCCGAGTCCTCGCTCTCGCGCCGCCCCAGAAACGCATCATGCTGTTCGAGACTGCCGCGGTTCGATGTGCTCTCCTCTGTAGGTGGCGGCCGGTATCCAGCTCGGCGTGTAGGCACGGGGGTTCTGCCCGTGGCATCGGGACCGAGCAGGCCTTCCCGTTCCGCGGGCTCGCTGCTCTCGTTGAGGGAGGAGGTGCGCGAGGAGGAGCCGATGGCTTCTTCGTAAGTAGGGATAGGCAGTGCTTCGTACTTGTTGGGTTTCTCGTCGGACGGCATCTTGAATGAGCTGGCGGATGCGGATGGATGACCGCAGCAGGCTGTTTATGGAGTTAGGGAATGCGTAGCGATTGCTCGTCACTTTTCAGACCAGCTGGGGTTCGTGCCGCATCGTATGATTGATTAATAGGGTACTGTATTGTAAGGAGTGTTGAAGGTTGGGTTTAATTGTACATAGTTGTTTCTCCTGAAGTCGACGGCCAAGTACGGCTAGCATTGATACGGAACGGCTGACGTTTGCGACTCAACACGGAAGTCTGCGCGAAACCCAGAGACTCAATACGACAATCTGCTCGGAACAATTTACAAAAGATTTGAATATTATATCCAAGGCAATGTTACACTCGTCGACGTTCTACATCACGTTTATATCAATTCCACTTGATCCGATCATATGGTGGTCACTACGTCTCCTATTTCATATCTTCTTCTCATGAATATTATATAAAGCCGCTTGCTTGCCAGTCACTCAAAAGATTATGAATGACCCTTCCAAATCATCGCGCTTCATCTGCCACCCTAGCAATGAATATACAATCCCAACATTGTGAGGATCCGCCAATGTTCTACCCCTAAATCTTACACTGAACTGGGGGTTGCCATCTTCTCTCGATTAGCCATATCATTCAATCAACTCCCTATTTCGGGGCTGCTGTAATCACTCCTTCGTACTCCCGCGATGCAATTAGATCTATTGTCCGTTGGAAATGGCGTTTGGGATGATCCATAGTTGCGGACTCTTGGTTAGTTGCTACATTTGAGTGGATGAGTTCAATGAGGCCATTGAGGTATTTGGTGGTGATCTATATTAGTCAGTTAAACTTCTAGAGCAGATAAGACCATCCAGGACTTACGGCATCATTTTGTTGATCGAAATAGTAGACATAGCGGTTCAGAATTTCAACAAAGAGTTCAACCGATACGGCCGTGTCCATACATGTATCTGCAACACGTAGAGCGCGTTGAAGGCACTCGAGAACCCGCTTGCCATCACGATACAGCTATTAACGTTAGCATGGTTTATTAGCTTTTGGTACTTCAAACTTACATCTTTTTCGTCTTCTGCCTCGCCCTTGGCAGTAATTGGTACTGCCCACCATAAATGACTGGCCAGATACACAGCTCTGCATTGATCCGGCTTTTTGAGCAGCTTACTCCCATGTTGAGCACACTTCGTAATCAAGGCGTCGTAATTCTCTCTGCTGAAGTTCCGGCTATCATGCAATGCTCCTGCAATTATGCACACAACCTGGAATTGTGCTCTCGAATCACTGATCTGCTCTTCATAGATTGTGAAAGCTTGGACGAAGAACTCGTAACTGACAGCTTCGGGTCCAGTTTGGTCGGCAATTTGACCGCAAGCCACAAACTGGCGTATGCAGAGTTCGGCCGCTCCTGGGACTCGAGTATTGAGAGTCGAAAGCGATGCGTGCATGAACTTGTAGAGCGCTGACAACTGCGGTTCCCAGTTGTCGTCGTAGTGCTCTCTCGACTTGAACTTTCTTGCCAATTTCATTGCCGATGTGATTAACGCAGGAGTTGTAAACTTGACTCGCTCGTTGCCTTCTGCGTACGCTTTCCTTGTCATTTGTAGGAGCTTGAATTGGGTATCGTTACTATCGCTATGGATGAGATGGACTATCCGGGCAAGCCAGCCTTGCTCTTCAATTGTCTCGTCAGTCTCGATGGCTTTTCGCTGAGCCACTCCTGGATAGCCAGCGGGTTGCTGGGTGCCCTCTTTAATGAGCACCTTCAAAATCTCAAGAACGCCTTCCAGTGCGGAAAGCGTAGATATCTTGGTATTATTACGTTGTAAACTGCGTGCAACCTCACCAGCTACAGCTCTTCGTGTTGGATATGTTTGCGAGTGGAGAAGTGGGACGTATGTGGGGAGAGCAAGAGCGGTAAATAGAGAGACGTAAGACTTCATTGGAGCCAGAAGGAGGTTGAGGAGATGTGTTTGCGCCTCCTGAGAATGAAGGTCAGCACTATTGACATGCTGCTTGACCTTCTGGTTTGCGTATTCGAGAACTTGGTCGATGTAATCGAGGCGTTCGGGGTAAATGTTGAGCGCCAGATTTGCCAGGGACACCAAAAGGGCAGTGGTGTCTTGAATTGGAAGATGTTGAGCATTAACCAGATTCATTACTTGTTCGAAGAATATCTCATAAAGCTTGATGCCGTCAGGGATACCCTTATTTTTCTTGTCATCACCTCCATTAGTGCCATCGGCAGGCTCGGGTTTCGCATCCGCTGGGGTTTCTTCTGGTTTTGGAGTTTCCGGGCCTGGAGGAGCTGGCTGTTCAGGTGCCTCTTTACCATCTCCATTGGTCTCTGGTGCGGGATGTTCGCCATTTGGCTCTGTTGCAGCAGGCGTTTCAGGCTTCTTTTCATTATCTATCCGTACCTTCTCCAGGAGCTTCTCGACTGCGTCTTCCTCCAACTTTTTGCGATCCTCCGAGGGGTGGGCTTCTGATTCCCTCGCTGCAT
Organism: Lachnellula occidentalis; assembly: GCA_007821535.1. Lineage (NCBI taxonomy): Eukaryota > Fungi > Ascomycota > Leotiomycetes > Helotiales > Lachnaceae > Lachnellula > Lachnellula occidentalis. Next base: position 5,505 of record QGMI01000686.1, on the reverse strand, counting down.
ATGATGATAACCTATCCATCAAAGCAATCACTATGACTTTTACATTGACGTGAGGATTGAGGCGAGAGACTGCTGCCAGAAATTGGTCGAGAGTATGTAGGTGAAATTCGTCAGGAAAGACCTGCGTAATGACTTCCAAAAGGTATTCCTGAGCTAGTACATCCCGACATTGCACAACCTGTTCTAGCAAAGGTTGCAATATGACGTTCTTGTATGTCTCGAGGTCCACCAACTGGCTCAGCCGCACAAGATTATTTCCTACAAGCAATTGGAGCTCTTTGCGCTCCTGTGTTCTAAGCTCTCGTTCTCTAGAGTGCCCTTGGTGTTGTAACCGCACCCAAAGCTTGTTCATCTCCACGAAATTCGTCAAGGTGAAACTGATCGAGTCTTGAAGGTTGCCTTCAGGGCCGTCGCCGCCCCCCATTGGAAGGTTCTCTCGAGCTTGCCCCGAGAGGTAGTATCGCAGGAAGAGACCTCGAATTGGATGCTGGACACCCCTACTCATCTCCATCATGTCCTTCATAATCTCCTTGACCGGCGCATCTGGAATCGACATGTATACAGTGCCAACTGTTATCATTAAATATAGTCGTGGTATGATATTTCCCGCATATTGGACAAGTTCGTATAAGTCGGCGAGATGATTGACAGGGTGGGAGTCTTTCAGGTAAGCGGAAAGGTGTCGCAAAGCATCGAATACAGCCATGTATAACTCATAGTACTGTTTGGGCCCGAGGCTGCTTGTTCGAAGCTCAGAAACAAGGGTGGAGCTATAGGTTGGATAGTCCGTTAGCAGGAGATCATGAGCACCAGGCTGCGCATATTGTAGAAACACGGCACAATGATACTTATGAATAGGGCAATACCATACCTGCACTTCAGCGCATCCATGAGCTTTCCGGGCGTCTCAAGGCACTTGCGCATCAGATGCGTCTGCTGCCTTACAACTACCAGTGCATCTTCCAGCAGTCTTGCTTGGTCTTCTACCGCGGGAGGACTGGACATGGTGAAGATTTAGTTGCGAGGATGTGCTCAATGGCCTGGCTAGCTTAGACAGTAGTCATTGACGTTGTGGGACGTGGTTCAAGAACGAGGTTGAGGTGATGATTTCGAGAAGACCAGACCAGCTTCGCTACATGTTGCCCGTCATGAGCCGCTAGTCTGGTCTGTGCCATATAAATAACCTACCTACATGTTTGGTATTGAATCACATGGCAAATACAACAAGTACTTATTATTTTCAATTCTCGTTTCTTCTTCTATGGATATATTATGACATTATGACATTTCGTCGTTCCAAACTCCTTGACTCCAATGCAAATCCGGCGCTCTCCAGCTCTTGGGGCGCTTTTCCATTCCGTCCATGTCCGTCCCATAAAATTACATCCTAAGATCATTATACGAACAACGATCTGATTACGCTCCATAGAGCCTTTCTTTCTGTCGAGACCCTCTTGAAGCCTGCTTGAGAGATCTGAAATGTCTCTAGCTCGCTTCTTGACTCGACGCCAGGTACGCTGTTTTCAGGAACAGGGACTTCCGCCACTGTTGTAGATAGCACTGGTAGGGTTGATGTTGATACTGTTTGAGTAGACTGAGTGACAGCAGTCGCTGTGGCGGTCGAATTCGACCATGGGGCGTAGCTTGTGTGCCACTGACCATTATCGTAAGACTTTGAGGATGTGGAAGTAACAGAGCTTGAGCCGAAGGTGCTAGTATATCCAGAGTTGCTCAGTGTCGAACTCGAAGTCGTCTCAACGGTAGCGGAGGATATGGTTGTGGCCGAAATTGAGCTCGAAGAGCTAGTTGTTGAAGTAGGTGTTTGTAGAGCAGAGCTTGAGGAGCTGCTGCTGCTGCTGATTGTCGACGAAATCGAAGATGTCGAAGATGTCGAGAAGGTTGAATCTGCCGAGGTTGCAGACGTAGAGGTGTGGGAGCTGGTGGTTGATGTAAATGTAGTTGAGGAGGTTGGAATGGTCACAGATTTGGAGTCGCTTTGCGAAGATGTGGAAGCCGACATCGATGAAGAGCTTGTCAATGAACTCGAAGTTGAGGCTGGGACTGTGACCGTGACGGGAGGTGAATCGACATTGATAATCGAATACCCCGTCGATACGACAGTGGTTGTGCTCGGAGATGGCGTGAGGGTTACAAGGACAGTGTTTGTATGGTCCGGTCCCTCAATCGTTTTCGTTAAGACCACATAATCGGTGACTGCTGGTAGCGTAACGCTATCCGTTTCCACAACGGTTTTCGCAGCCGCAGTTTTTGTCTCGACGACTGTGGAGATTATCGTTTTGGGAGACACTGCTGGGGACGCATTTGCGCTGGAGGTTGAACCGCCATCTACAGGGACCACAGAATATGGTGCCCTTTTGACGAGAGGTTCGGACTGAACAGCTCTTCTGTGAAAGAATGGCAATGCGCTCGTGAAACAGAAAAGAGAGGATAGCGCAAATAACGACGCGCTTGAGGTATTGAGACGCATGTTGAATATGTGGACAGGGACAAATCTTGATAGAACAGTTGATACTTCGTACTTGCGCAGGATTGCGATTTGAAGATGGCCAGAGTTGAAGACGATCACTTACCAGGAAGCAAGAGGAGTTATAATATATGCGGGTATCCGGTCTGGAATTTTCATTATGGGAGGTTGGGTTTGTTTGGAAATGGCTGGTGTTTGATGAAAACAAGGTGGCTGGGGATGAGCAACGTTAGTATTTGACTTACATTCAATGTTCTCATAAACAACGAGAAATGACCGTTTAGAGAAAACCAGTAGATGAAAGTTCTCAGTTCACGGATCGTTGCTTTACGGAGGTGAGGTGTTCAAAGATCTATCGCGATGTTGCAAACCTTGATCTTGATGTCGCATGCGACGGAATCTATTTTGCCAAGACTTGCGCCACGGGCGAGTATCTCACGTGACTTACTTCAATGAGGCTTACGCTTCTCATACAAGTACAGACAGCATTCCTCTGGCTAATTTGTGCTTATATTTATATTCATGTATGATGCGTTGTACCATATGATTGCAACATCAGGTTGGGGTATCCCTTCCAAAGTCTCCAGTCTGAGGCTTTGCCCGGCAGAGCTCTCTCCAGCAACCTTTTTCCTAGACACAAGACAAGTTCCAAAAGTATTTCCCCTATGTTAGAGTTCCAAAGTACCTATGATGCAAGTATCATTAGAGGTACTCTGCCAGCAACTTTAATATCCTCTGGAGGCTCTGTAAGAACACTTTACTAATTTCTAATTACTGTACCATCGGCACTTTTCGGGATAAGGTCTCTTATCGGGTATAAATCTTCCGTAACCGCTAGTCTATCCGTGCGTATCGCGCATCACTCGTGATTTTCTAATCTCTCCTTTGTAACACTTTCTCTCCCATCCACCAGATCCAGTCTGTATGTACGCACGGAACCAATGATTCGTGTCGTTGCGCCCACTCTCCACCACCATTACCGGTACTTGCACTCCTATCTCGGGCTGTCCTTCCTTGTCTAGGGTACAATATCTGCTGCAATGGGCAGGGACCACGGCTTGAAACTATATCCACCTTGATGGTTGCAAATTTGTTTACTTTTCCTCAAGACTTTTATTTCTAGATATTACTCACTTGCGCCCTCCCTACCTCGAGTGTTTTGGCATCAAGAACACCACATTCGGGACATCTCATGAACAAATCGACTTGCAAGCTATCTATCATATAGTCACAATGGCAGACGAACAATCTCCCCTCATGCTTATCCCAAGCGAAATCCGCCTCGCCATATACCAGCTTCTTCTCAACGACAACGGCAACAAGACCCTCGAGATTCGTAATGAAGACCCCGAATCATACAAGCGTCACGATACTCCAAGTCGCACAAGCTACCGAATCCTTGGACGGGATCTAACACGGCGAAGTCTCTCGACAACCTACCAACTAACCACCGACACCGACATGCATACTTCCATTATGGGCGTCAACCGCAAGATCTACGAAGAAACCTCTTACTTGCTGTATGGCTCTCATACGTTCAGCTTCGGCCGAGATATCGAAGCCATGGTGCCCTTCTTCTCAGACATGACGCAGCAAACCAAATCCCTCATACATGAAATCGCTCTCGTCAAACAGGGTACCGTGTACAGTCGAGACTACGACCGTTGCGAGTGGAGCAATTTGTGCGAGTTTTTGAGCAAGGAGATGCGCATTGGGAGCTTGAAATTAGTAGTCGAAGGTGGACGTCCGAGTCTTGGTTGGGATAACCTCCCACAATATTCAATGGCAGACTTCAAGACCCTAGCAAATGTGAAGTTCGAGTCGCTGAGTTGGGTCTGGGACTTGCTGTCGATCAAAGGCGTTCGGAGTCTGGACGTGTCTTCGGAGATTTCTCACTGCCCGCCATCACACTCGAACGCAATGGAACTCTTCGCTGCATTTTCCGCATCCATTGAGAAAGGCTTTGCAGACTTTTTGCGCTCAGAGATGCTTGTTCAGGGGTGATTGGAAGAAGGATTATGGGGATGTGGGTTAGTGCAGGGCTTTAGATGCTTCAAAGTGGTTTCTGTTCCGATTCAATGCTTTTCTTTGTACAAGCAAGCATAGTCAGCTTCGTGGTAGCATAGGGAAATCGGATGGGAGTTGCGCCTCACTGGCGACAAGTTTCTATTTTTGATTCATGGGTTGATTCTCAGTTGATTGGTACACGAGCATAGGCTGGAGTTGTGCATCATGTCTTCTGCACTCTTACGATCATCATGTCATACTTATTTAGAGACGGGAGGAAACTCGAAATCTGTTTGATGTTATACAAGGCGTTCTTTGAAAGGACTTGGTCCTTCGTTCTTTCTGGATAGTCAAAATTTGCTTCGACCACAGCTATTTCGATATCATTGTTTCGTTTTCTCGCATACTTGCACATCTAGCTACCCACACGCAGCGGTCAAGCTGGCCCGTCCAGTAGACTTATCTTCCGCATTCAGGAAAGTTCATTTGAAAGAATTGCAACAAGATATCTACCTCACCGTCGCCGTCACCATCACCGTCACCGCTCTTCGGAAGTACGGTAGTAGTTCGGGTGAGAAAGCAGCTCGGATATCTAGCGTGCATGATATCATGCACTTCGGTGGTCGGGCCGTGTACCTATGTAGACACACTGCCGCCTTAACCTTGATGAAAACGCCATGCTCCGCGTTGTTATCGCTGATTATTGTTTACCGGCATAAAATAAAAAAGCCAGCATGTGCATGGATAATTGTCGCAATAATATCGAGGTTGCCATCCCGTGCTTCCCCGTCGCCATACCTTCCAACTTCGATTTCACTCTCGGACGTTCAAAGCACCTCCTTGCGGCTCCAAGATAGTTCACCCGGGACCCACGAAGCCATGGTCACCGCCGATCAGGAACCCTGTGTCAGGGCAGGGCCTGGGCCTGTCAATCTCAGCCTTACCACATCCATCAATCAGCAGCAGCACATCACGTGTTTCGCCCCCTTCAACACTATTCCGCTTCCTCGACC
>QGMI01000685.1:0-21599 GCA_007821535.1 Lachnellula occidentalis | reverse complement strand
CAATCGTTATAAATATCTCTAAGGATAATATATAGATTATAGATTATAGGAGAAGTTTTAGGAGCATTTTGAAGGATAGACTATAGAGACCTTCATAATAGGTGAAAAGGGGATTATAAGAAAGTTAAGAGACTTCTTATAATAACATAAAGTCTATATGCCTAGAGATAGAAAGTCAATCACTTATAAGATCTACAAATACATTCTTGAGAGAGAAGACCTATATATCTAGCCTATAGTAGAGGTTATTATAATAATGAAGAGACCTAAATTCTTTATCTTAGACTTAAATCTAGCATATAAAGATATCAACTTCAATACTCAATCGATATAATTAATACCAATTCTACCTTAAAGTAGACTACCTATATCAAACGCAGCATATGAAAACGCTCACGAAAACGCTCACGAAAACGCTAATAAAGACACAAATAACACTTACATAATAGCCTAAGTATAGCGTTTTGCTCAACTTCTATTACTCAAATCACAATTATAAGAAGGAGAGTAGGAGATAGTATTAGCAAGGAATATGTATAAGATAGTACGCTAAGTCCAAGCTAATAACGAGATAAAGGCAAAGATAGCAATTAATGCTATAGTCAAAGAGGCAATAGCAAAAGAGCAAGCTACTTCTATATTAAGACATAAAATACCTTACCTATTATTACTAACTTCTAGTATTATACTACTAGTTAATACTAGCAAAATACTATCAACTAACTATAAGGTAGAGGTATAAGTAGAATAGCAGTTTATAGAGAAACAAAATAGTACTTAGAGATAGCTAAATAATACTAGAAATTAATAATAGGTCCTAAATTCAAAGGAAGCATATAGATTTTATTAGGGATATAGCGATTTTCCTCTATATCCCTAACCCTAAAGAGGTTAAGTACTACTATTTATAGTACTATAGCAATAGTAGCACCCTGCTATAACTATTCCCCTATACTATTAGCAGAGATAGTAGACCCTAGAAAGATTATAAATAGATCGCGATTATCTAGTAGGATTACTACAACTAGAGTATTTGTACTAAGATAATATTTCGAAGTAGATTCTTAATCTAGTAAAGCTATACTCTAATTCTAAGAAGTATAGTAGAGAACTTTATAATATACTTAATATGAAGCTCAAGATCTTCTACTAGTCTTATAAGACTATAAGTCTCAAGCCTAAGTATTATAATAAAGCTTTCTATATTATACTAAAGGGGAAAGTAGAGACTTACTTCTATAATCGTATTACTAATAAATCTCTGCAATTTTAGGATATAATTATATATATAAAGGTAAATTTTAAGATAGAAGAGAGTTGCTAGTTCTATCTATAGGAATAGAGAGATGTCAAATTGATTAGTATAATTAATAGGAACCTAGAAAAGATAAAGCTATAATACTTCAAGTTGATACTTAATAAGCTATAGCAAGTCTAGCAAGCATTATCTAGGGATTTCCTATAAGATAGTCGCCTATAAGAGTAGATTATTATCGTATATAATAAAGTGAAGGAGTGCGATTTTTATCTCTTTAATCTCTCCTCTATAGTTAAAGGACTTTATATGCAATTAAGGACTACAATTAGTAATGCAATAAGATCTAGCTAATCAGATAGCTAGTTTATTGCCTTATAGTATAAGCCTTAATATAATGACGATCAAGACGAGTAGTACTACTTAGATCGCAAATTTAAAAGTAGAAGAAGCTATTATAGGAGAGTATTACATAGAAGATCTATAGGATATAAGGATAGCTTTAGAAGAAGCAATTAAAGCAACTTTAGAGGTAATAGCTTTAGGGGAGGCAATAGCTTTAGAGCTAATTAAGGATGAGGAAGCTATAGAAATCGCTCTAAATAGAAGCAATTAACTAATTAGAAGAAGTACTTTATCTACTAGAAGGAAGGCTACTAATTAATAAATCATAATAATATAGACTGCTAAAAATTATATAATACCTTCAAGAAGTAGAGCTTCTATACCTCTAATTAGGAGACGACAATTACGTATTTCTAAAGCTTTTTAGTAGACTTCAAAGGTATTAAAGGTATATTAAAAGAGTATATAAAAGATATTAATGCTTAATTTGCTATTAAAGAAGATAATAATAGTAATAGCTTTATGAGCAACTTTGCCGCACTTAACTGTATATAGATAATAACAATTCTTAATAACTAATTAGTATTATATGCTATACTTAAGACTAATGATTTCCTAATAAATTACCCTTCTAAGATACCTTTAGAAGCACCTTTTAAGATACCTTTAAAACCTTAGGAATCCTTTACTCTATCAAATCGCTACTTTATAGAGATCTTCTAAGGTATTATACTTAATAGCAGAGTAATAGAAGTCTCTATAATAGGAGAACCTTAATTCCTAGCTCTATAGAAGCTTGATTTAAGTATTCTACTTAATAAATCAAGAGCAGGAGAGTAGATAATTCGATTTGGAAAAGGATCTAAAGCTATCTTACTTAGAGTAGTAGAAGTGCTAACCCGATTAGGACTAATCACCTTCTACGTAGTCTCTACAATGACTCTATTTCTCTTCTATATTAATAATATAGATAGCCTACACATTAAGCTAGATAATCTAGAGAACGTCTTAATCTAAGGCAATATTAGAGTTCTTGTTATAAAGAAGTAGAGATATCCCTAGATGCTTCTAGACTACCTATAATAGTAGATATCTTAGTATATGCTCTTAGAGAGCGAATTGCGCTAATTATATCATAGATTTAAGCATCTATCAGTATGACAATTTGTTAATATAATATAGAGAGTAGGTTATGATATCAATTTAAAGATAATTAAGAAGTTTATAGATTACTACTACGAGTGCTAAATAAACCGAAAAGCTTTAGGTAGATTTAAGTTTATATTAAAGAGAGACTATAACTTTAACTTTAAGGTCGTTATTAATATTATATATCTTAATAGCAATACTATGCTACAAGTCGTTAATATAGCAACATTATTTATAGCTGCTAGATTCCTCATTAATATATTAGTAAAGTACGTATAGGATATACTACGCTTATACTAGATTGATATCTATTAGGGACTACCTAATTTTTTAGTCTATAATATAGGCACAAACTTCATAGTAGTAGAGTTTAGATAATATGCTAAATTGATAGGAATATAGCTTAAGGAAGTGCCTATTAAGGCCTATAATAGCGTCGGGAAGGTAGAGCGTTACTATATGCTATTATAATAAGCTTTCTAGATCATTAATAAAGAGCTAGGTACTACTATTTCAAGGGAGAGTATTCTACAAATAGCTACGAAGGCTAATAATAATATATTAGGCCCAAAGGGGATAGTGCTAACTCTACTCATCTTTAGAGTATATCTTAGAATAACTGAAAACTTACTACTATTACCTAATATCATAAGGAGAGTAGAAGTTATCTAAAAGGCCTCTTAGGAGGTAAGGAGATTATATCTAGATAGATAGATCAAAGACATACTAGCAATAAAGAATAGCCTAGATACTAGTATAATTAAGAGCTTACTATTATAATTAAAAGTTATTATCTTCTAAGAGAAAAAGGGATAGAAAGGACCCTTTATATTACTTGCAAATAATAGAGAGACCTATATAATCTAGATAAGCTATAGCCTAGCTAATTTTCGATCTATAAACGTATACCTATATCTTAGATCTCTTGATAATAATAGCTTTACCCTAAGACTTACTAATAATAGCGATTTAAGCAATAAAACTAAGAAGAAAGATAAGTATTAATTGCCTTAAAAGCAAGGCTAAGGAAGACCTAAAGGATCGAAAAATAAGAGTTATGCTTTACTAAAAGATATTAACTTTAAGGAAGCATTTATTATAGCGCTAGACGAAGAAAATGTACTTACTATAGTCTTTATAATATATAAGGAGAAGGTAGATATTAAGCTTTCCCTTAAATTATAAAAGGAAGGTAAGATTACTACCTTTAGAATACCTTTTAAGCTTACTAATAGATCGGAATTCGATAGCCTTAATATAATAGGAGTCTTTAGATTTAAGACCTATAATAAAGTCAAGCATAAAGGTATATATATCTTCAAGTCTAGAATCGTTTACGAGATCAAGGAGAAAGCTATAGAAAACCCTTATAAGAAATCAAGACTCGTGATTTAAGGCTATAGCGATAGTAATAAGCAATATATCCTTATGCAATCGCTAATGATTCAGCATATAAGCTAAAGAATTATTATTACCTTAGTACTATCCTTTAAGAAGTTGATATCTTAATAAATATACCTTTAGCTATAAGATATTACTTAAGTATACCCTTAATTAATAACTGAATTGAACTGTCTAGTACTTGTATACCTTCTAAAAGAGATATAGTATTTATATCTAGAAGGCATAATTATAGTAGTAATTAAACCTCTTTATAGTATAGTAGAATCAGGAGCATATTAGTACTTAACGTATAGTAAATACTATAAAGAAAAGCTTCATATAGCGATATTAATGTATGACCTATACTTCCTAATCTCGATAATAAAGGAGCTATTTAGTATTATTAGCATATAGATAGATAATACCCTCATCTTAGTAGATAATAAATTTACTCAATTTAAGGATAATAAGCTTAAGAAAGCAAACCTTATAGCTAAGCCTAAAGAGATACTTATAGAGAAGACCTTATTAATTTTCAATAGCTACATTCTTATAGAAATCAGGGATATTATCAAGATCTACTAGAAAGAGTAAGAGAAGAAGATCGAGCTAATTAACACGAAATTACTTAACTTTAAGCGTAAGTATATTAAGTAACGCGCTCGTAGAGTATATATTACTTCAATTTACTAACCTGAAGCTACTTTCGATCTATCAAGTATAGCATAATACTAAGACCCTAGAATCGATAATATAGTAAGGCTTAATAAGCATCTCAAATAGCAGATAGAGAACTAGAATCGAGGCCTCAATTATATTCTATTAGACCTATAGAACGTTAAACTATATATATTTATTAACGGATCATTTGTAAATAATAAAGATTTAAGTTCCTAGCTTAGTTTTATTATTATAATTACGAATAAAGTAATAGAAGAAGATAAGTTTACGATTAATAGAAACCTTATTTATTAGACTTCGAATAAGAGCAAATAAGTCATAAGAAGTATCTTAGTATCTAAGATCTATAGAATATTAGCTAGGGTAGATATTACAATTGCGTTAGTAACTTCACTTAAGATAATTATAAACTAGCTTAGACTTCCTACGATTCTTATGATCATCTATACTAATTCCTACTCCCTCTACTAATATCTAGTACGAATAGGAACGACTTAAGAGAAGCGCCTTATAATTAATATTATAGCATTTCGATAGGCCTACAAGTAGCATAAGATCTATAAGATTCAATAGATTAATAGCTAAGACAATCTAGTAGATATAATAATAAAGGAGAACCTAAACAAGGCGCTAGAGACCTTTATTAATACGAATAGCATTATAGTACATATAGAGGGATAGGTAAAGAGAGATGCTCAAGCTAAGCCTATTTGAGATAGATCTAAAATATATCTTTTGACGCTTTTATACTAGATTCTAAGCACTTCTAAGCATACTTGCTTATTAGTTGCTTATTAGTTTCAAGATCCTTCCCTATCCCCTGATTAGCTTATTACATCTTCAGCTATACTCTAAACTACATCTTTTGCCTTATACTTTCATTTAAACTACACTTTTCTCTACATTAATATTAAGCTATACCTTTAACCGTAGTTCTTCTACAAGCGAATCGCCTTATATAGGCGTCCTACTAATTAGGCGTTTCGCTTAGCATTTCCTACGTACTACGATAAAGTATTACCTATTCTAGCAAGGCCTATATTATAATAGTAATAGTAGGTGAGGAGGATTTGGAAATAGATTAGATCATATATTACCTAATCAGGTACTTCGATAACAAATAGAGAAGTTGCTAGTATTAGGACATAATAGGGGTAACATATTAGTCTTTATAGTCATATGACTTAGCGTAGGTTATATAAGCTTTAGAGGCCTAACCTCCAAGCATTCTAGCTCCTACTACTATCATATCTACATTATTAATAAAATACTACAAACCTAGTATCAAGTCTTATAAGCTACTAGCTAGTAAGAAGTGATCACCCCCTGTGATACCAACAATTACTAATCTAGAGTGAAATAGATCTTTTAAATCTATTATATATTATTACTTTTTAATATATCTAACTAAAACTCCTACTAAATACCTAGCTAGTATTAGCTCTATATATGCTTAGGATATATATAATATATATTAAGCAAGTTTATACCCTTAGGATATTGCTTAATCTGCTTAGTATAAATAAATACTACTAGTTAATCTTTAATAGCAAGAAAGGTATAAATAGCTTATAGAGATATAGTATAATACTTTTTAAGTAGCTATTAATATTTAGGCGAGAGGATAAATCAACTTATAATTTTATTAGCTTATAATTAAAACAAGCATATACTAAGCCTATATAGAGTCTATATCAGAATATCCTCTTATTAAAGGGATATAACTATATCTTTTATAATATCTTTAAGAGTCTATATAAGATATATTAGATAGTAAGTATAGCTCCTATATGCTATAAGAAGACTATATAGGTAGCGTATTATATTAAAAGGAAGGTAGAGATTATATAAAGTCTTATAATTATAAGATACAACTTGACCTTATTCTTAGGAATGATTATATTCTATATATACTTAGTATATATGCTATATATATGCTATAGGTATTTGATTAATTAATACTTACTATATAGCTTCCTTTTGCCTATCTTATACCTAATAAAAGTATATATACTTTCTCTACCTTAATAGCCATTTTAGATTAATAATATAAAGTAGTCTATATTAATATAAAAGGAAAGCTTAGATATTAGCTAAGCTAAATGCTAGAGTTTAGTCCTATAGCTTAGGCTATAGCTAATAAAAGTAACCTGATTTATAGTTAGTATATACTAAGTATATATAAAGTATATACTAACCCTATTCTAAGTAAATACTTTTACGTTTTAGAAGAGATATATCTCCTAGCCTTAATACTAATAGTAGTAATCATTACGTTCCTAGGTATCTCTAAATGTATAATAGCTAGCTTCTATTTATACTTATATCTTATCTAAGATAGGTAAGGATATATACTCTTAATAAGTAAATTACTATAGATTATTAATCTATTCTACCTTTATATTATCATATATAGGGCATATATAGAGTATATCTAGATAAGTATATTAGTAGTACCTAATACTAGAGCATTTATATGCTAAGTGATATGATTAATGACTATTACTAAAGATATTAAGCTTTATAACCCTTTAGTTAAATTTATAGAGTGAAAATTAAATCTAGAAAATATTAGCAGAAATCATAAGCTAGGCATATACTAAGTATACCTTAGATATCTACTTCTTTATAGCTTAGTATACCTCTTAGTTAGAAGCTTCTAGTTAAAATAGAAGTTAAAGAAAATGAATAAAGTATATAATTCTATTAGAGCTAGTCTATAGGTAGTATAGAATATTAATATAATTAAAGACCTAAGTAAAAGATATACTTAATTGCCTATTATTACTTAAGATATAGCTAAACTCTATAAGTTAATCCTACTTATATTTAGTATATATTAAGGCTATACTTAGTAGACTTACTTATATTAACTCTATAGAAATTAGGATAGGGTCTCTTAGAAGATTAGTAGCTAGTACTATAAACGTTTTATCTATAAGGTAAGACTTTTAACTTAAAAAAAAAGAACGACTAGATATACTATAAGCCCTATCTATATTATAATAACTAATATTATATAGTATATTAAGCTTAGTTAATTATTAGTATATACTTAGCATATATATACCTTATACTTATACTAAGCCTATTTATCTATCTCTAGATATATTCCTTTATATTATTAGCTATTATAAGAGGTAGGAAGATAATAGGCAGATAAGTAGGAGGTAGTAGGAATTAATAGTTTTTTTTAAAAAAAAAAATGATATTTAATAAAAAAAGGAAAGCTATAAGCTTAAGAGAAGAAAAGGAGATTTACGTTTTAATTAAATATATGCTAAGTATATACTAAGTGTATATATAGTTTATATATATCACGTCTTCTTTATTTATATACGTGCTTAGCGCGTATTCTCTATACTAGCTCAACTTTAGTAGTAGGGATCTTTATACTAGTTTAACTTTAGCAAGGTAGAGACATCTTATACTAGTTCAACTTTTAGCTACACTAGTTCAACTGTAAGCTCCATGTTTTGCTACCAGCATCCATTCAGCGTCAGCGTGAACACCAAAGCTACGGCTCACTCGCCCGTTTGTAGAGATTTGTTGGGGATATTCCCACTCCGCAGCATCTTAACTTTGTTTCGGCATACGCCTCTCATCGATGCTAGTCTTCTTCTCGTGGCTTTCGTAGCAATTCCTTGCCTCCACACAACCTCATTATTCCACTTTGTGTTTATTACCGCCTTCTGAAGAATTCCTTTGATCCTGTTTTGTTCAATCATTTGATTGACGATATCCTTTCTTCTCTGCCGTTAGTGTACATATACGAGTCGTCCATAGCAAGGGTATCTGATTGGAGAGTCTTCTTTGTATGGAAGCGATATTGAGCCTCCAATGAGGTACATGCACGGCTATCATGTACCTTGAAGGACATTGTATATTGAGCAGGCGTCTGACTGGTCTTGCACAGTGATCCGGACGCAACGTTGAAAATCCCTTGGTGATCCCTTCATTTCTTCCTGCTCCTGCTATACTATTTTGATGCTTTTGCTAACTTCACTGTCATCGTTCGACGTCTTCGTACTGCTGGGAATCATGATAATCCTTTTGATGACATTATTCCCATCTTACTGATCCTCTGTATCAGATCCCATAATGTTCACGGTAGGTGAGCAGTTCATTTCGTCAAAGTATATAGATAGCTTCATTATCCAGTAATCCCAAATATCTTTCATCATCAACAGCTCCAACAGCAATCAACAACAGTCCTTACACTCTTTGCATTCTTTACACTCCTTACATTTCCAACAAGTTCATCTTTCCAAGACACAGCTTTTCCAGAGCTTACATTCATCCATTTCTCAACTACAACAATATCAACACTTTACGGTCTTTTATCTACCACTGCAGCCATGCCTTCATACTCAGCTCCCTTCCTAATCATCCTTGCCTTGGCAACTCAATCTTTTGCTGCTCCCGCTGCTATCCCAAACTCATACAATGAAGTATCAAACTTGGTAGACAACTATATCGCCAAACGGTTTGATGATGGTCAGTACCATCCGACTCCAGTAGCACAGGTTGAAACCTCTGCAGCGGCCACCTCCACATTGAACCCGCCCCTTTACACTTATGGGGGACCTGACAATGGAACCATCATCTCAACCTCTGTCCTTCCGACTGCCACTACCACCCGTGTCACTAGCACTATTCTCTCCCAGCCTACCTCCTCTGCAACTTCGTCGGCCCTCACATCTTTGTCTGAAACTGAAGTCTCCACTACTGGCACTGTTGCCAAAAAGACCTTTTCGGGAAATGGAGGCAAGGGCTGGCCCACTATCGACCAATGGTTGAGTTTCGAAGACCTCTGGGCCAAGAACGTCAAGGGAATGGGCACCTGCTACGCTGCACCTGGAACGAAAGCCCAAGCTCCCACAACCGACAACGAGAAGAAGGACATCAAGGCTTCCATCCAAGAGGTTGCCCAAAAGACCGGTGTCGATAAACGATACATCTTAGCAACAATCCTACAAGAGTCTTCTGGCTGCGTGAGAGCTGGCACGACCCTCTCGCCTGGTTCCGTCCAAGTCTCAAACCCCGGTCTCATGCAAGACCACAACGGAAGCCACAATTGCCATGATAAGCCGGCTCCTTGTCCTAAGGACACCATCACGGGAATGTTGATGGACGGAACCAATGGCACTCTTGACGTCAAGGGGGGCGGTGATGGCTTGAAGCAAACTTTGGCCACGGCTGAGGGGCTGGGTGCTAAAGCCGGATCCGCTCAAGCCGCTTATTGGTCTTCCAGGATCTATAACTCTGGAAGTTATGATGGCAAGAAGGCGCTGGAGGACCCAACTCTTGGTGCCACTGCGGACTATTGTGACATGATGGCCAACCGTCTGATCGGATGGGTCGGCTAAACATAATTTGAGTTATCTGGACGAGTTTCATACTCCTTTCTTTTATGTATTTTTGGGATTTGGATTTATGTTGAATCATGAGATTGCGCGGTTTTCCTTTTATTTGTAATTTGATGTATACTAGAAGTTGGTTACCGGCATTGAGATTTGAGTTGTATATCTGTGGAGTTAGGGAATTCAAACAGCATAGACTTTTTGGATACTTATTCTTCATGACGCTTACTATACCTTTGCGTGTGACCCAAATGTTAATCAAGATAATAACACTGATACCGCATTGTAAAGTCAACCTTCCTGAGCACTTGGAAATACTCTGCAGAGGAAAGAAAATAACAATCTGTTATAGTAGCCTTAATTTAAAGGCTAAAAGACATTAAGTGCAGCTCCATTGCTCAAGCATCTAATGTCTCTCCGGGGTCAGTTCAGTCTGCAACTGCAAAACGTGGCTTGTTTATACACACAGCCTTTATTATGCTCCCAGTTTTCCTCCACCAGCACTCTACATGTCAGATTTCTTCTCCGAAATCCATTGCCCACATCTCCTCCCTCTTCTTTTGCCTCAAAGCAAGCGCTGCCACTTTGAAATCACCTGTGGCGGCAGATGGCCGCCACAGGTCAGTCTGTCATCCATCTTCAACATAAAGCGCCTTCATATCCTGCCCAATGGCGTCAGTATCTTTCTAGAGAACAAGAGCTAGAGGTACGAAAAGGAATGTGGCTCACCTCATTCCTCTTTCCTTCCCCACCGCATATTGTATTCCAATCTCCACATTGTAGAACTCTCATTCACTCTAGCCTCCGGAACTTCTCCTTCCATTCTTCAAAGAACTTTGTTATCGGCAGAGTGTGGTAGGTACGCCAAGCATCAGGGGAGTCTTGACTCGGTTCTTCATACTCAGGGTGCTCTTGCTGTATCCAGTCGGTGATTGCCCTAGCATTCCTTTTTAATCCTCTCGATACTAGCCACACTTCGTAAGTATTGTGCACCACACTAGCATGTGCTAGCGGCGTATCTCTTGGTACGTGGGCGCCGCTAATAATCGCTAGCCACACTTCGTGAACACCGTGCACTATACTAGCACATGCTAGCGGCGCAACCGTACCAAGTGTTGCGCCACTAACAATCGCTAGCTACAATCCACTCATACCGTGCACCACCCTAGCAGGTGCTAGCGGCGCACCTAGACATATTTCACTGTACGTGAGCGCTGCTAGCAGGTGTAGCGGCGCTTCAAATTTCACCTGGTACATCTATGCGCCAATAGAACGTTCCCCCCATCAGAGAGAAAAAGAAGAAAGATAGAATAGCACCAACCTTTTTCTGTATCTAAGTAACCAGCTACCATCTCTACCCCCGTCGGTCAGAATTGCCACATGTTCAGGAATCTCCCCAGCGCCATAAGGGTGGAATCCTCTCACGCCCCCTTGGTCTCTCAAAGGCCGATTTGAGGGACTGGCCATACCACCAGGTCGGTGATGTCGAAAAGGGTATTTCGACGTGATCTTTGGGGTAGGAAAGGTGTTTGTAAAGACTAATTACATTGCCATTTTTCTTCAGGGGTGCCAAACTTTCTTTTTCCCCAATTGAACTTCCAATTTCTTCTCACAAATCACCACTTAATAAATCTTCTTTAATCATAATTTAAATTTACAGAGCAACAAATTAAGCCAGCCAGAACCAGACTTTCTGCAGCTAATTTTTGACTTCACGTGGCGCTCCGGTGGACATGTATACTAGTTCTATACATGAGCGCTCGAACGTATCAAAGTAGAGCCCCGCTTAGCCCGGTCGCCCCAAATCTCGGCTACGTTAAGGGGCAAAAGGGGCTTACAGTAGAAATCAAAAGCGGCACTAGATATCCGACATGTTAAGGTAAAAGCTCGTTATAAGGAGTGCCGCTCTCTCCTTTGAATTAAGAAGATGCAAAACAGATAGACGTCAAATTAAGAATATAGGAATACGCATATGCATCTGCCAATTCAATGTCATCTGGCCGTAGTGTTGAACAACGCAAGTCGATAAATACAAGAGATACAAAACTATATGTTATTTTCCTAAGAGCGGAACCTTTATTATGAAACAACTGAAATGTTTCCGAAGTTTCTACACAGCATAGGTTCTCTCTTCAATGTTTAATTACTTGCAACGTTATTGGTCTTGGTCACGATACGTCGAAATAAGATATGTGGCCAATCACTGTTGCCGGAAATTGCCCACCTCCATATCATTAGCAGATTGTGGCCCGTGAGCACGGAGACCCCGCAACCTCATTCGAATCCTTCATCCTTCCTACCTATTTATATAGAAGAACACCAGTCCATGGCCCTTCCCTCGCATCATTTACTCTGTGAAGAGTCCAAATAAGACATCCCAGATACAAAGATAGTCGCAAATCTACTCACAATGGCACTCCTAGCCTCCCTCGCCGTTGGCTTCGTAGTCCTTCTCCACATCTACATCCTCTTCCTCGAAATGTTTCTCTGGGCCACGCCTCGCGGCCTCAAAGCCTTTGGCCTCTCAAAAGATCTTGCAATAAAAACGAAAGCTCTTGCCGCGAACCAAGGCTTATACAACGGCTTCCTGGCTGTCGGACTCGTGTGGGGCCTGCAGCATCCGGTGCCAGAATTTGGGAATCAGATCCAGCTATTCTTTTTGGCATTTGTCGCAATTGCGGGGGTGTTTGGAGCCGCTACGGCAAAGGTCAAGATTCTTTTCGTGCAGACTGTCCCGGCTGCTCTGGCGATTGCAGCGGTCTTGTCTGCATAGTTGTTGGTGATAGGCTGGGAGATCGACGAAAGTTGTGGTCTTGGCCCTTGGGATATGGCGTTTGTGATACGGGCGAGTAAATTTTGCATACGAATGTCAATGATAGAGACTGGGTGGCTTCATGCGTTCTGGCAAAGAAGACAGTTGATAGAAGCAAATGCTGGTCATGTGGAAATGAAGAAGTGATATTCATCCGCAGTTGACTCGAGGACTAGAGCGGATCTCAGCAATGCAGAATATATTGTAATTCAAACACGCGTCGACTTGCAAAGGGGAAAAAGGGTACTGAGGCTCGAGCATTATTTTCATATGTCATAATGTCTCAATTTGTCATTGTGATGGCGCACGGACAAACATCAGATTGTAAATTTAGAGGGAGAGCATAATCGGTGGCCTCCCCCTGCCTTCTTCGACCTCCAACCTCCAGGCAGGGGGCACGTTTAATTAGTCGCTCACTTTTAATTAGTCGTCTGTCACGTGGGGTTAAAATAAGGAGCAAACAGCATAAACAGGCCCGCATTTATGCGCAAATAGGATAAACTGACTTCTTTAGGGTCTAGCATAATCCTTTAGCAAGTCCTGCCTCAGTGCAGGAACATATGTCACATAGCCCTATTTAGCATTACTTGTCACATGAGGATATATATATAGTTGAAAAGGTGATAATAGATATATGTTCAAGAGGGATATTAGAAATTAAATAGAGAGCATTTAAAATATATGCTAAAATTAAAAAGACTAAGCTGTTTATACTCTTTATTTGCTACTCTAACCCCACGTGACGGACGACTAATTAAAAGTGAGCGACTAATTAAACGTGCCCCCTGCCTGGAGGTTAAGGGTTGAAGAAGGCAGGGGGAGGCCACCGATTAAAGTCGCGAACTGGAATGTATATGTTTTCTGAGGTCCCAAATAGGTAAGTGACATCTACCTTCAAATCCCCGAATAGTCTATACTATTACTTCCTCGTTTCTTAATAGCCTTCATCCTGGATCATGCAGCTAGCTGACTTGACCAGTATAGAAAATTTCCATGACATAAAAACTTCCTAACAGATCCTAGCGACAGCATAGAAGCGCGCACCTTGACCAGACCCGCCTCACAGGCCTATGAATCAACGAAATCAGCATTAAGCACAACACCTGATGCAGTCCCGTACACCCTGTTCTGAAACACTTCCGCACAATGTCTAATATGTCCCTCATTGTCGAATCTCGCTTCCACAACTATCCCATTTGTGTTTGCACGGAACTGCTTGATCCAATACATATAACAATGCACCACATGCCACTCCCAACTCACGTGGAAACGCGCAGCAGGATCATCGGCCAAGGCCATAACTTCGGGCATGCTTAGCTCCTGCGTGTGGTTTCGATCGGCGTAGTATGTCCAAGTGCCATTTGGACCGTCTCCGAGGGTCTCGAATTCAGCTGTGAGCTCGGCATCTTGACAGTAAGGCTGCAGCCAAGCGGGAGACAAGGAGTCGTACACGCAGCCGAGTTCGATTGCTTCAGCGGTAGAGTTGCCACACGCACATGAGCGGCGTAGCTCATGAGAAGTCGATTCGGTATGGGAGTCTTGAGGCTTCGCATGCTGGTGGTGATCGTGATCAGATTCGTGGTGGGCAACATTAGGGTGTTTATGAATGATTTGGGTGATGATGTTGAATAAACCCCAGAAAGCAAGTGCACAGATCACAATGTTCCTCGCTCTCCTGAGATGTCGTCTGCTCTTTGCGGTTTTCTCTGGTTGTTCAAACTGCCCAAAAGCTTGTTCGCAGTCATCTGTGTTCTCGGTGGGCAATAGTTTTTCGACTGCATCACCATCATAATTGCTGTTCAGAAATTAACATCAGGTAAGTTTACAAACCAATGTCGATGTAGTTACCTCATATACACATCCTCCATATTCGTATCTTGTCTGAAGCTATCTTAAAGACTTTTAGGAAGGAACTTTTCGAGGTTGAACAACGAATAGTTACTGAAAAGTCCCAGACGTTTGAATTATCAAGAAAACATGCAGGTTAGAAACGTGGGAAAGGTGCAAGAGAATGCTTCAGATGTGGGACCTTCACTTACCCCCTTCAGGAGCCGACAGCGGAGTTCTTCTCGTCTGTTTGCAGGGCCATGATGCACAATTATCACAGCAATAAACTATGCGACCTTCTCTATATCGTATCTGTCGTGCACCAGAGACTTTTTCTGTCCTATGAGGGGAACATGAATCTGACATTCTACACACTAGTGGGTGTTGGGAGCTGGCTCGACGAAACTATGCCTTCGACTCAGTCAGTCCAGTGCTTGTAAATTAGCGAGGTACCATATTCCATGGCCAGAACGTCGAGTGGTACAGAAGAGACTCGGTCCGAGAGGAACAAACGTCCATGTGAGTATACACCGGCCAATCGTCTCGGTTTGAGGAGTAAATGTGACATGGAGTGCTACAATTCTTCACCGCAAAAATGCACCATTCGATTAAGATAGTACTAAACAGTCAGTCAGTCCTGAAAGACTGGCCAATATCGAATATGCAGCACCCGGGTTATTCGTAAGCTATTGGTAATCCCGATACCCCGCATAAAGAAAAGACACAGCAGCCAAGATCTGGAGATGCAGCACCACCTTATGCATCATCCGCCATCTCAACAACCGTCGCTTTGTGTTACGTCAATTGTGTTTCTGGGGCTGAGAAGTATCATGCGCGCCGTTGTTTAACGCTCAATAGCTTATCGCTGCCCGAACACATACAGAAAACCGGTATGTCCAATGCTCACTCTAAGACGGGGGGTTGCATTGAAGCTGCGATACAAGCAAGACTTGCATCTCTCAAGATATCTGAAAAGAGACAGATGCAGAATTATGCAGCTCTAATTTATCGGTCCACCTACCCATAGCCAGTCTTACGAGCTTCAAGGATCGCCTGGGCTGAACAAGAGTGCTCAAAGAGGCAGTTGAGATGACTTGCAGATTGCGCAATCACTATCGACGAAGTCAATGGTGAGCTGCGATTCAAACCCAATGGATGCAACAAAGGGTTGCAGCTTAATCCCTGAGTGAAGCCATAGTCCATAGACCTGACAGTGATTTCAATGTCGCCATGCCGTCACTTCTATCTAAGGATACTTGCAAACAGAGGACTAACAACGATCGACAAGACATAGTAGCCATGCGGGGAAAATACCCAACGCTCATTTGCAACAAACGAGAATCCACCAGATGACAACGACATACTATAACATATCAAATCTCGGTCTCAGGGGCATCAACATTTTTTCACATATGCATGAGAAAATAATCTGGGAGGTCTTGTTGCCAATGTGTTGAAGCATTGTGCTTTGGATGTTGAAACTACCAAATTGCCATCATGTGCCAGTCACCTTTCAGATCAATCATACCACCATAAAACCAAAGGAAAGATTGTCCATTCATCACCCAGCACATCCAAGAGAGGTCATAAAAAGCTGCCCCCATCAATCCTTTGACACTTGAGTTCACGCAGCACCGCAAGTCCTTCTGAAGCCAAGTCAAGTCTCTCAAGCAAGAATCTAGGATGGGAGCATCGCTTTGATATTGAATCAGTAATTGCGCTTTTCAGCTGCAGGGTTTGCATTCAAGGCAGCCTCATTGCCTCGGTGGGCATTAGTAGCCGCTTCGTGTCGTCGTTCGGCTGTAGTATCAAAAAAATCACGAAGTCAGCATCTTCGCTCTAAGTTTCTCTAGGGGAGAAAACGTGTCAAAAGAGTGCAGAGCGATTCGAAAAAACAGACTATATCTCACCCGCTGGATCCGCATTCAAGGCAGCTTCATTGGCTCGTCGCTCGGCTGTACATAGTAAGATACGCAGTTAGTATCTTTGCTCTCTTTGTGTGGAGACGACATGTTTAAATGAACTGCGGAAAGAGTCGACGAATTAAGGCATTTCTTACCTGCTGGGTTGGCATTGGTAGCTGCCTCTTCGGCACGTCGCTCACTTGTGGGCTACTCAAGGGATTGAATAAGTATGGAATTTCCCGAATGTCTCGAGGAGAAGAAAGTCGGAAATTTCAGCCACGTCAGAAGCCTGCATTCAGTGCATTTCTTAAGTCAAACATCACGTACCTTAATGGCGTTCTATCATATGTTAGCATTATGTTCGAATCCTTTCGGTCCAACTAGGATCTTAGACGTCAAGTGTTCTTCGGTAGTCCAAAGACAGCAACGTGAACCAAGGGAGGGAGGAAGAAGATGGGTTGATTTACCGTAGCAGCATTCTCGTTGACAGGATTAGCGTTCTACAGTTATTTAGTATCATGAGTTCTGTAAAGTAACTTGGGCCGACAGAATGTGGTTGGGAAGCCCCCACCGCTACGCGTCCAAAACGATAGAACAAAGAAAGGATTGCATACCAAGGCTCCACTCTCACTACGCTTGTCATCAGTGTACGAGCGAGCCGCAACAGCGTTGTTTGGAATAGGGGCTGGTGCCGAGTTGGCGATGCCGAGGAGGATAGCAGCGAAGGCAATGTTGGTGTAAAAACGCATCTTGGTATAGAGCAAAGTCGATAGTAGATGGGATTGGATTGGGAAGTTTTGATGTTTGAGTATTTGATTTGGATACTTGATGGATGATGATGGTGAGAAACTTAGGAAATAAGTATTGTCAACAGTTGTTATATAGTCTTCGTTCAGTTGAAGTGAAGTGGTTTGTATCAAAGGCGTGCTTTCGGCTTCTGTGGTGAGTTCGGTGGGTTGCGTAATCTAACCTGGTCTTTGATCTTCTCCATCACGACCGTTGATATATTCCGAAGCACTGCATGATGCGTTGAGTAGCCAGATCTGGCCATTCCGTTCTATGATTTCAAAGCTCAACGGTGAAGGCATTGTTGACATGTCGTGTTTAGCATCACATCAATACGGTTTATGCATTGAGACACGTGTAGCTTCACAGAGCACCAGGAGAGTAAGCACTAATGTTTAGGTAGCACAAAGAGGGGAAAGGTGATCAGTGTTGTGGTCTTGCAGCATTACTGTAGCATTACTGCAACATTCCTTTTAGCCTGTCTCCAACGATGGCAGAAGGGCTTCAAAGGGAAGGTTACCTCTCGCAGTCGTTGAGATATCGCATGACAAGTTCATCTGCAATATGCAAGTACTCGGACTGGATCATGAGACTCTCCGTGTGTTGCGTTCGTATCCTATAGGCTAGGATGGTCTATAATCAGTATAGCGTTGAGCGATATAGGAGTTCTGAATCTTAGCGGTACAAAGAGCCTCACACTCTCATCCCCCAACTTTCCGCTTCTCTAATCTGTTCAAATCTTATGAAGCAGCTTCCAGACTTTCTCCCAACTCATCACAGGCTAAGAAACCTTTCGCAATTTCAAACAGACCAATGGCAATGAATGGGTCAGTCTTCATTATGAGAACTATATGGTTAGGTGATTGATAAATAAGCAACAGAATGAAATGGTTCAAACGGGCTTCGACGCCAAAATCGGAAGACGTCCATGCAAGCGACAAAGCCAACTACAGTCTTCTCCGGGAATCCAGCGACGGTAGCCAAAGTTCAGACAACGAACTTGGCATAACACCTGTTCCAAAACCAAAAAGCAAAGTCCACAGCTACTTGATCCTGCTTGGCAAAGCTGTACTTATCGCCTTTGCTTTCTTGGGCATCTACTCTGTTGCAAGATCTGCTCTGCTCAAGCCTAATACACACAAGCCCGTCTCATGTTCTTGCGGTGGAACTACAGTGGCAGAAGCGATATCCAGAGGCTGCGTCTTCACTCCGTTAGCACTTGGATGGCTGCCTCCTCAGTGCCTTGATATGGAGCTCTCGGATGAGTTCGACAAGCTAGGCCCTCTTGCTGGGGGAGAGTGGCCGTATTGGTCAGATCTTAATGGCACGACCCGGATCACTAGGGAGGAGATGGGCTTACTGGCGGATGTTGGAGGGCTTTTCTACACTACTCAAGAGTGGCATGTGATGCATTGCATGTAAGTTCCTTCTTACTTCCAATTAGAATATCATCCTCTAGTGAGCCTGGACATTCAATCCTGTGCCTGAGAAACACCCCCCTAGATATCCTCATCGAGGTTCATACTAATTCCAGAATCAGGTACACGTGGCGTAAACATTATCGTTCTCAGTTCAATGGGGTTACGGTCGAGAATAGGTCTAATGGAATTGTCCATATCCATCACTGCGAGGGAATTATGCTGGACCGAACGCCATTGCAAAAAATATGGACTATTGCTGGAGTAGAACTCAATGCTGACTTGACTTGAGTAAATTCTATTCAGGATGCCAGTATTGAGTTTTTATTGTAGGAGATTCGCTGAGTGGAGAAGGAGAGTATAGGTTTAGGCTTGGTGGGGATTGCGGTGACCCGAAAAGGTGTTTTTCTGTCTCGTTTCTTGACGTCTTCCACATTATACAAATAACAAGTATTACATTTCGCAGATGAAAGTGTGGAAAAATGATAGCTTTACTGGCAGCACGGAATACTCATTGGTCCATGGAGCTGTTTAAAGTAGCAGCCTATGAAACGTTAATTTCAAAGAGCACTTTTTACTACTAAGATATTCGGATCCCGACGTAATCGTGTCACCCTTTTCTCGGCGTACTTGAAGTCGATAAACCAAGAGGTCCAAATGATGAGAGTCCTCACCCACACCCACAACTACCAATTGATTTTTACTTTCCATGCGGATGACGGTAATGACATTAGGTCGACTATCAGGTGCTCATTGAGATGCTCTGGAGTTGTTGCTGCGATTATGGACGAGGACGAGGATTTGGGCAAAGTAAGACAGATGTTAAGCAAAGAAGAGCAAGAAGTTTAGAAACAATAATGGCGTCAGAATACTGTCGAGGACAGTCACATGACCTCCCCGGCCCGAAATGGATGGATATACTGGCAGTACCTACTGCCAGTCAATCTCCATGTGAATTCCGGCTTGCTTGCAATCCACCATAAACAAAAAAAACAGACCTGACTTCCTCAACCCCTTCCACTTCCAATCACAACAACATCTCCAACCCGCTCATCGATGCAAACATGACACGCCTACAAGACCTCCTCAAGCAGCTCGCGCGTCTGCAGATCGAATTCCCCCAAGCCCTCACCGAATTCACCGTCTTCCCGGAGCTGCCTCCCGAACTCAGAAGGAAGATCTGGGGTATCGCTGCAATGGAACCCAGGGACATCAAGGTCTTCGTGTTGGAAGCAAGCCGGCGTAACTCGCGCATTGATGGCCAAGTAAGATCAGACCCCCCATTCATCACGGTCGATGCTGATCATTGAAACTAGTCAATAGCGCCTGCGATTATGAATACGAGCCAAGAGGCGAGATCTGAAGGGAAACGATTCTACACGCTTGTCAACGAAAAGCCTCCCCAGGAAGGGAAGCAAACATTCACATGTCTTGACGGAAGTCTCGTCACGGTCGGGCGAAACAAAACTTTATGCGTTCAAGCGGGTTACAGCAATAAAATATGGATCAACTTCGCCGTAGACCGGCTTCTGTTCTCAAAAAAGGGCATCCCATCCCATCTCGGCTTGTCCTGGGGCGATTATAACCTTCAAGAAGATGATCTCCGAAAGATGAAGGTCCTCATAATAGTCAAAGACGATAAATCTTACTCTATCTCTGCTCGATTGACCGGGGATCTCCGCGCAATGCCCAAACTTCAGGAATGTGTAATGGTCATGAAGGGTTGGCGCGAGTTTCTATATGAGAGTATCCAATGTCACCATGAACTGCAACAGGCGAACGGGTTTTTCAACGCGCGCGAGGCGAACTACAAGGAGCGAAATGGCCTTTCTTATCGTTTCAAGATTGAATGGCAGACAAAGTCCCTTGCGGATCTGCCGCCTTGTTCTGCCATGGAACCTAATGCATGGGAATCGCAGCGGGTTGAGAACCCCGAGAACACATATGTAGTGTCGATAGGAAATAGATTCCTCGATTCACTTTCATACGAGATCTGAAAAGTTTGTGCTGGGAGGAACATTAGTAAACTAGATAGAAAGCCATGTTTTACAGACTTCTTCTATACCCGTCTACAACTTTTCCGCCAGAACTACTACCTTTTCCCACGCTCCGTTCCTCTTTTTGTACTTGGAACTACTCTAACTGTCTCGCCTCGCAAGACCCAGGGGAGTGCGACAGCCATCTTTTTAGGTCTCTCAGGCATGCTCGCAACAGCTCTTTGGCGCCAGCATAGCTCCAAAAACACTGCCTGCTAAACACGCCCAGAGACCCAAGGGAAGCTGTGCCCTGCAGTACAAGATCAAGTTACTTGAATCTTCACCTCCTCGTATGGCATATCCAGGATACGGGGTTTATGTGGGTACGCCCCGATAAAGGCAACAGACCTATGTATCCACGTCCTATTAGCCTAGTCTCTCTATCCCTAGGACAAGGTGCCTAACGAGTCTCGAGTCTTAGGGTTAGGGGTTCATATTGTTATCTAAATTATCGCGTAGCAACACGCTTGTACATATTGAAAGTCCCCGAGGTCTGCATTCCGAAACCGAGACAGCTTTACACGTCCCCCCTTATGCTTAGGGTTAGGGGTTCATATTATTGTCTAAATTAACGCGTAGCAACATGCTGATACATATTGAAAGTCCCTGAGGTCTGCATTCCGAAACTGAGACAGCTTTA
>QGMI01000684.1:0-21628 GCA_007821535.1 Lachnellula occidentalis | reverse complement strand
ATCTAAACACTCCCACTATCATATACCATTTTCCCCTATCCCATATCCCATATCCCTCTCACACAACTAAAACCCTTCCTTCTTTCCTTCCTTCTTCCTTCATTTTCGTTTTCATCTCGGAACTGCGAAGCGCCTAGGTACATACATACGGTACGTGTTCTTGACTATCTACCTATCGCTTGCAGTATATGTGACATGAGATGGTTTTTTGTAACATATATTAGGATTGTTTATATGCCTACCTACCTGGGGCTGGTAAGGATAGCGTGCTCGTGCTTGTGCTCGAGATGGAATATATATGTACGTGCGTGCGTGAGTGTAGGGGGTAAGGAGTAAAGGTAAAATGTACGATAAGGCGCTTGAGGTAGGTAAGCTAAGCTAAGGTAAGAGATGCTACGTTATTAGACGTCTTGTCTGTTAAATAAGATAATATGCATACACGACGTAAATTTACGGGTTTGGAAAGGACGAAAACGATAAAAGAAAAGAAAACAAATAATACATAATTCGATTAACTTGATTGCATAGACTACTAAGAGGGATATCTCACTGTTCTATGGTATTGAGACAGTAAGTGATGTTCAAAATCCGTAGCATCAGATGAAGAAAATAGCTGACTGCAGCTTTACCGACCCAAGCACTAAGAAACATGAGGATGAAAAATGTTCAAGGAGGAAATTGTAGAAGACTCAAAGGATCAGATAATATTTTCATTTCTCCATCGTCCCTGGGTATCTTGACTCCTAACACCATTTTCCTCATCCCGTAAATAAAAAATCACCGCAGCTCAGGCTCACCCATCCAGTCCGGTTCCACAAGCCACACTCTGTCTACATTCGAAGCCTCTCCCTTCAACACCACAGCCTTACTCTTCCTCCCCTCTCCATCTGGCAGGATCCCCAAGGCACCTCTTGCGCGCTCATCGCGAGCATAGACTTTCAAGCCCCGTACATGTGTATCCTTTCCATTCTGATGGTTCTCGACAATCTTGACCTGCACCAAGAATGCGCGCAATGTGCGGCCGTCTTCGCCGCCCCCGACGTGGTCCAAGGGTACGTCAATCCAGCCTATTGGCTTTTCGAATTCGAGGGCGGAGAAGGGGATGAGGTCGTGGTAGCCTGTGCCTGCTAGTAAGGTGATTCGGGTGGGTGTGTAGGATTCGTCGGCGCGGAAGTCGAGAAATATGCGGATGGAGAGAATGGAAACGAGGCGGGAGAAGTGTATGTTTAGGTGATGGGGTTGAGGGCCGTCTGATCTGGAGGGGTAGGATTAGCATTGTGTTCATATAGAAAGAAGTATAGATAGCTCACTGCCAAAAGAGGTTCGTGTCATCATCTCGCAATGCTTCAACACCACAGCCCGGCTTACAACTGCTGACGGTCCAACTTGCCAGGTTCCCAATCTCCTTTAGTCCCAATGCTGCCGGGTTGAAAGGGGTGTCGACTTCCATAGGGACTGTTGGATGGCGAAAACGATTAGCATACTGTAAGGCTACTACTCTCCGCCTCCACTCCTCCTGATTTCCCACTCGAATAGGGAGGGGGTAGGGTCGAACCCGAGCAGGTCTTTGATCCGCTGGGGTGATGGGCTGGCCAGCCAGATTAAAAATACGGAATGGAGGCATTCCCGGTGCTGAGGGATTGCATAGTGTGGGAAAGATGTAGATGTAGGTTCCATATCCAGAGCTGCAAAACCAAACTGCACGAACCTTCTTCGATCTCTCCTTCCTCCTCCACGTCTTCGTCCTCGTCCTCGTCCTCCTGGTCATCATCATCCTCGCCTCCGACATCATTGCTGTCCTCACCAAACTCTATATCTCCATCGTGATCTGCGCCTTCCCCATCGTTGTCGTCTTGATCGCCAATTCCCATATCAATACCCAAGTCTCTGCCCGCGTCCACAAGTGGGGTTATGGGCATTTGCAGCTGCTGTGGAGGGGTCGCATGGTTGGAAGCGTCGTAGGGATTGGCAGTGTGTGGTCTGCGAGTTCTGCTCAGACGCAGATTGGATTGCGATGGGTGGTGGTGTTGAGAGTAAGCATGCGGAGTGGGTGTCATTGTGAAGTAAAATGGCTACCTTTATGTTGTTTCATACTTGGGCGTGGTGTTTTGAGGGAGACGCGACGAAAACACGGGGTGACTTGGTCTTGGCTTTGGGTTGCATTTGATCACGTGCAAGGACTGTGGACTGTATACGGAGGTACGGTTCAACTCCGCAGTTCTAAATCTGCCCGCACCTACAGTACCTCTGTAACCTCATCCTTCCCTACCGGTAGTCCTTAGCATTTAGACTCACTTTTCCATTCCAAATCCACAACTTCCTTCCACTAGTCCACCAGTTCCCTCTTCGATGATGACGGTAAAAAGCTTGATGCATCCAACCCGAGTAACCCGACCCCACAGCCCCAGACTACCAGGTAAACTACTACTCTAGGAGTCTAGATATTTTCGATGGGCTCCTTGATACCAATGAAACTCTGTTGGACCATCCCATTCCAAAT
Organism: Lachnellula occidentalis; assembly: GCA_007821535.1. Classification (NCBI taxonomy): domain Eukaryota; kingdom Fungi; phylum Ascomycota; class Leotiomycetes; order Helotiales; family Lachnaceae; genus Lachnellula; species Lachnellula occidentalis. Next base: position 19,128 of record QGMI01000684.1, on the reverse strand, counting down.
CCCATGCCACTACCACCACCACCACCACTCTGCCACCACCACCACCACCATCCTTTGCCACCTCGGCAAACTTTCAACAACAAAGGTTCGGTAGGTTGAATCAATCATTGGATACCTCCAAACGGCATCTCATTGGACCATCTTCCAGGTACAAAGAATAGCCTCTTCAGCTACCAGTACAGTAGCCTCCCAGGTACTCCGAGTACACTACTGTAGCCTCTCGATCTCAAACGCTCCATCGACCCATCGACCGGCTTTGCTGCCGAGTCCGGGCACGGGCAGATCTGCCGCCACAGATCCAACGGAGATACCCAAAATAATATCTACATCTGATGATAGTGACGTTAGTCTCGACTTCTCGAATACCCATATAACAGATCTTACCCATCAGAAAATGTGGCCAGAATATTCGAAAAAGAACTAAAAATCCTATCTTCAATCAAGAATCAGTGTGACCCATATTACATTACATATTCCGCATATCAACGAAACTACTTGGCATACATCACATCAGCTTCCGGCATATATTACATCAGCTTCCTGCTGTTATATTAACCAACGGGGTTCACCACATTACCCAATCCGTAACTTTTTCTCTCCTCATCATGGGTATTCATCAGTACGTTTTTCCCATCAACCCCCTCCACACTTCCCACTACTAACACCCCTCCCCCAGATGGCGCCTCCGTCGGCAATCAGTCAAAGACCTCCACAACCGCCAAGCGGAACTATACCAGCAGCATCTGAAGCTCAGGGAAACAGAAGAGCGGATTTCGAGGGTTGGTCTCCCTTGTTATGAGGAGACAGAGGGTATGGGCATCAAGGCGGCGGATAGGATCGGGGTTCGGGAAGAGGCGTCGGCTAGGAATCAGGATGCGCCTGGGCATTCATATGCTAGATAAACGATGGTTATTTGGATGCATGGCAAGGAGTTCAGGCTTTGGATTGAATGGATGCGTTTGATGCATTGGATGGGTTACATGGAGTCAATTCTACGGTTTTACGGCTTCGCCAAAAGTTATCCGCTATTTAAAGGATTTCTGAGGTGGATAGCTTGGAAGAAGGTTCTTCGATGTGGCGTGGAATATCAGAAGCATGCTTCTGATCAACGCTATCAATAAGAAATTTTGGAAGTGAAAAGTCAAGGTTTATATTTGACAGCGATCAATTCCCTTCTTCACGTCTGGAATTAAGTGTTACATACATCACTCCCCTGCACAATTCTTTCATGTCCTTATAACCAGCAAGTGCTTCTTCCTCTTCCAGACCAATTTACTTGATACAATGTTCCTCAATTGTTATACTCACTCCTTTTCATTTCATTTCTACATCTGCTTCTCTCCCGTCCTAACTCTTTTTGTTCACTTTGCTATCCTTCATGACCTAAATTCTGCTCCAGGTCGCTTAATTGCACATCTAGTCTGTTTGTTCTCAGTTTCACGTCAGGAGAGCAGGGTTTATGTGAAGTAACGTGACTTCTGTATTTGCGGGGCACAGCTTCCTAGGGTCTTCGGGCAAGTCAGAGCAGGGCTTCTGGCGCTAGCATAGCGCCAAAGAGAGCTATTATATGCCTAAGGACCTAAAGGATAGCTATTACGCTCTCCTAAAGGGGGAGGCATTAAGTGCTAGTATCTAGATATAAATTGAGGGATAGCAGGAGGGGCAAAAAATAGGTATTTTCGTAAGCAATTGCGAAATAGATATAGAAAAGCTATTGAATGCAATGATATTTTATCTTATTTCCTAGCGTTTTAGCTAGGAACGAGATTAGCATCTATGCTATAGTTCTACCCTAATAAAATATAATACTTTATTCTTAGTTTTACGTTAAGAGAGTAGGGTTTATGTGAAGTAATATAACTTTTGTATTTGTAGGGCATAGCTTCCTAGGGTCTTTAGGCAAGTTAGAGTAGGGCTTCTAGTGCTAGCATAGCGCTAAAGAGAGCTATTATATGCCTAAGGACCTAAAGGATAGCTAGAGAAGGGTGCCCTAGAAGAGTGGTTTAGGAGGAGAGTATTAGTAGGGGAGAGGTGATATTTTTATTAATATTTTTGTAGTATTTTTATAGGGTTATTTATTAAGGGAGGTATTGCAATTAGCTAGTAAGAAAGCATCTACTAAGCTTAAATCGCTATACATCTAGCGTCTTAAAGTAGACCTTGAATGCCTATGACGTCTAGCGCCCTAGAGCCTAGATTTAAGCCTTAGTTAGACTAATATTTGACGTATATTAAGCGGTACTATAGTAGAAGCTATAGCTTCTAAAGGAGAGGTAATTAGGGACACCTGAAGTAGCTAGGCAGTCCTATAATAGCTTTACTATTATTATGTACATGAAGGCCTTATTTTTAAGGTAGAAGAGAAGTACTAAGAGTAGCTAGGGGTCCTTTTTAAAGAGGTTGTAAAATGCTTAAATAGGGCATAGCTTATTACCTGATACTACTAGTATAATCTTGACCCCTCGCGCCTATATATCTATCTTAGAGCGTTTTAATTATAGAATAGTATAGTTTCTTAAGAAGGTAATATCTTTGCAGTAGAGCCTTATGTAGTACTCTATGCGCTTATTTTAGTAGTCTTTATAAGTAAACTCCCTAGAGTAAAGAAACCCTATAAATGCAACCTTGAAGGCTATATCAAGGTTTAGATTATTAATTATCTTTAGTACTAGTATAGGGGAGATAATCTTTTTAAGGATATCAGGCATTAATAGTATAGCTTAAAGCCTTAGAGTAGTAGGTTCTACATAGCAAATCTTAGCTAAAATGTACTTGAGGAACTTACTATTAAAGGCTGAAGAATTAAGGCATTAGTCTATATATATAGATCGAATCGCAGAGATATATTAGGTGATTATCTTAGGCTAGAGCTTTAGATCTTAGGGTACTCTTATAGCTTAAAAGTATACCTATTCTACAAGTACTACCTTATTTACTAGGTATTAGATATAGCCCTAGAAGACGTAGAAGCGCTTATAGCTTTACTATACTATAGTATAGCTAGATCGAGTTTGTAGTACTAGGCTATTATAGAGATATTAAGCGCATTAGGAGGTTATTAATAACCCCGCGCTAATAGTAGCAAGCTAGGCCCTTAGGAGAGCGGCAAAGGTAAGAGGTTCTATAGCTAGAGATATAGATTAGCTAAGGTCTTAAAATCGAAGTAAGAGAGAGTATCTACAAGAGAGTTATCTACTCCTAAGAGCTATTAAGGCTTGATAAGGATATTAAGTTGAGCTACTAAGAGTAGGATTTTACGTAGAGGGACGTTTACTATACTTAAGAGAGTATGTTTAGAGAGACTAGTAAATGCTATAGTACTATCTATAAAGGTAATAACCTTAGTACCTGCCTATAAGTGTGCCTAGCGATCAAAGGAGTATATAATTACATTAAGCTCATAGAAATTAATATCTAAAACTATAATAGAATAGTAAATTTTTTGTATATATGCTTATAAAGCTAGGATCTTTATAGTATAATCGCGCTAGCCTATAGATAAAGCTAGGATAAAGTAGAAACCTCCTAGGCTAGAGCTATAGGCGTTAGTATAGAGGCAAAAGGTAGTATGATATAAGGAATCGAAGAAGAGTATACTATTAAAGTATAGAAGAAGAGAGTACTACTATTTAATATTATAGTATATAGCCTTAGGGATTCTGCATAGTGAGGAGGTAGGGAGTAATAGTAGAAAGCATATAATAAAGCTTTAGATTTCCCTTATAAATACCTATCCTAGACGTATAATATAGGCATAGAAGTTAAGGTAGCTAGTAAGAGTCTACGTAGTATGCTTAGTATATAAACCTACTACTAAAAATGCAGCTATAAGATCGCGAATATAATAGAGTTTTTCGTTAGATAAGTATGCCTCTATTAGTATCGTATTTATCTTAATACTAAAGATCTAAGTAGTAGTACCTTTTTTATCTTTCTTATAATTAATTAGGATGTCTAGAGTATTATAGAGTAGTGAGAACTTGTAGCATTATTCTACTATAAAGGCTAGGGTTGCTTTAGTAGCTATAAAAATTGTAATAAAATCATTTAAGAGATGCTTAAGATAGTACTAATAGAGCTAGGAAATAATAATCTAATATAGGCCTTTACTAAAGAGATTGAAGAGGAATGGCGCTATCCTAAGCCTAAAGGGAAGGCATACTTCTATATAGTAAGATTCTTCTTATGAGAAGCCTAGAAGCTATTACTAATATAGAGCGATAGGAATATTATAAAATACATCTTTTATATCTCTTTTAAGTATAATTACGCCTCTTCCTGCCTATACGATATACTTAATTATAGCCCGGAAGGTAGTATACTTGACGTAAGCAGAATGCTTATTAATTATATTATTAATAGATAATAATTTGGAGAATAAGAGGTAATAGATTCAATGAAGGATACTATTATACTTAGGGATAAAGCCTAGAGGAGAGCTAATTAGAGAGAAGATAGGGAGTACTTTGCGTACTTATTAGTATACTAGATCGTCTTGAAGCTTTATAAGTATAATATCTAAAGTATTAAATGCTATTTTAAGGTTACTTAAGAGTAATAGCTTTTCTTTACCTTTATACCTAATTTAGGCACTAAAGTGAAGGATATTTATTAAGATTTCGCTAAGACTACTAGGGTATTAAGATAGTATAGCCTCCTAGGCTTGAGTAATAAATAGTAATAGACTTAAATCAAGTAGTTGCTATAATATATTATATATTAGGAAGGTAGGAAGAGCATTAAGGCGCGATATTTAAGAGATACACTTATAGCAAGAGGTAAGATAATAGAGAGATTATATTTTGCTATCGAATAAATGCTAGATGCCCTTATTAGCATACTACTATAGTTTCCTAGCATTTGAGCATTTCTCTTGATTATACTTTCTACTACACTTTAGATACTTGTAGCGCTAATAATACTATAGTATAGTATACTTGAATTTGTTAAAATTATAGCAAATTACTATTTTATTATTAGGCTTAGGATTGAGGGTAGAGCACTTTTGATTATCTATAGATCTAGTAGAGTAAGAAGATATATATGCTCTAAAAAGAGTATAAGTAGTACGAGTAAAGGAAGGAGTATAATAAGTATTAATCTACTACTAGGGTATTACCTAAGATACTAATTCCTTTACTTTTCCTTTTATAATTTATTTTTAATAGAAGTTTAAAGCAAGAGAGAGGACTAATTCCTTCTACTTATAGACTGATACTAATTTATTAATTTGAAGGTAGAAGTTTATCATATTAATATATAGGAAGGGATCTAGGGATTCCTAGAGAGTAATAATAATCGATTAATATAAGATAAAGGCTAGGCTCTATTTTAAGGGGGAATTGCTAAATTTAGCAATATAGCGAGCTTCTTTAACCTTAATTCTTTTTCTACTAATAATTACATTTTGCTACTAATCTTTAGTCTCATATGCCTATATGTAGTATAGCTTGATGAAGTATTTAGATTTGAATTTATTATTATAGATATCATTAAGGAGGTCTTGATTAACGTCTAGGAAGTTAGGGAAAATAGCTAAGATAGAGGAAGAAAACTTTTTACTAATAGAGGCTAGAGTAGTAGTAGCTATTCCTACTTCTAGTACCTTAAGAGGAGGTCTACGAATAGCTTCAAGTTATACTTAATATAATGTAGCCTTACGTAGCTCATCTTATTTAAAAGCTTGTTATTAATAGTTAGTAGCCTACCTCTTATTTGCTATTTAAAGAGCAAGCAATTAGTGATTGCCTTCGCATTTAAGATTATCTATAGATTGCTAAGGAGGTTTAATAGGTTGCTAAGGAGGTTATAGAAAAGGGGCAGGTTACTAGGGTTGCTAGGGGTACTAGGAGGGAGGTTAAGGTCTATTTGGAAGTAGCTTTAAGGGAGCGATTTGACCTTAAGGCAACTTAGAGTAGTGCTTAGATCGACGTAGCATAGGGGTAGATATGATATATAGTATGATATAGAGTTTAGGAATAGTTATAGGCAAAAAATAGGTATTTTCATAAGTAGTTGCGAAATGGATATAGAAAAGCTATCAAATGTAATGATGTTTTATCTTATTTCCTAGCGTTTTAGCTAGGAACGAGATTAGCGTCTATGCTGCAGTTCTACCCTAACAAAACATAATACTCTTTCCTTCTCTCCACCTCCAGCTTCATCCTCAGTTTCCTCCCATCAGAACCATCACGACGGCGCTTTGGCGCCTTGAATGAAGTCGAAAGTACCACTTGAAGTTATAAATTGAATCCTACGTTCTATAAACTAGTTCAGCACTCCAATCCGTCCGCTGAATCAACTGCAGCGTTTCGCAATTCTCCTGCACCTTTTCCAAGCTCTTCACATCCTCTTCCATTTGCTCCTCTGCGCCCGCTACTGCTTTTCCATCCAGACCCCTGAGTCCCCTTTTGATCTCATACACAATCTTGGCCCTCCAGACGTATGCGCCGAATTGTGCAAGAACATCTAGATCGTAGTACAGCGCGTCTCCCTTTCTGTTATTGCCATCCATCTATTAGCTTACACGGGCACGGAATATGGTCTTTGAGGACATACTCCTCTACCCTACATGACAATTAATTGCAGGGGGCCGGTTCTTCAGCTTACCTATTACATTGAACCAAATACCGGATCAAATCTCTCTTCCGCATCCGCTGTACCCACCATCCCGTAATTTCAATCCTGTCCATATACAACTCCAGTCCAATATCTGACTCAAAGACATCCGTCACCATAAACCAGCTCCTCAGCCACTCCCGCACCTCCTCTTCATCCGCCGCAATGCACGGAAGCGAGTTCAAAAACGTGTTGTAGGCGGGATCGTAGCTAGCTTCCCCTTTGAACAGCGCCTCGATTTGGCTCTCGGTGACGGTATTGGGCGAGAATGAGAATGTGGAGGGATGGGTAGGTGATTGATAGGAACAAGATGGGGAAGAAGGGGGGGAAGGAGCGCGAGAAGGTATTTTTGAGCTGAGCAGTTTTTTTGAATGCGCGCCAGCGGCTGAGGGGGCGGTCGGAGGGGAGAGGCGCGCTGGGGGTGTGGCTGTGGGGGTTTGATAGTATGTGAAGGATCACCGAGCCGTATGCGGCCGTTTCGTGGGGCTCGAGGCGTTGGCGCATGAGCTGGAGGCATGAGATGAATTTGTCGGCGCGGATACTGGGTTGGGACTGGGGCGCGGAGAGCTGTTGGTTGGACATGGTGGGCGAATGAATGGTGGATGTGGAGATGCTGTGTTGTGTTGTGGGGTCTGGTGGATATGGTGTGGTATTGATGCTTCGTGCGACTTGGTATTGATGCGTGGTGTTGATGCGATCGATGTTGATGTTGATGTTGTTATTGTTTTCCTCTTGTTGGCATGCATGGCACAGCTGAGCTTATACATTTTCATCCAAGGTCTGCTGCGTTGCGGCGAAGAAGGAGCCAAGGCGGTGGGTACTGTAGCGCTGTATGCAACTGCTGTTTCTTGCTCAGATACATCTAACTTGTGAGACACAAAGTCCTCGTTTTTGCAGATTCTATGCATTGCTCTGGATATGTTATAAAGTGACTTGCTTGCCTTAATGTGTTTCTCCTCACGTCGACTTATTCGTGGGTAAGAGTGAAAGTGAATGAGTAAAGCCATGTAGGAAAAGCTGAAATCCCAAATTCGCCTTGGGCCCTTGGCGAAATTCTAGGTGCTTTGATTTCATTTGAAAGCCTACATTTTGATTTGTAAGTTAGAATGGTCAATTATTCTGGCTTCAACTTGAGCAGGTAACAACACTTTTCCATCTACTACGTCAGGCTAAAAGGTTTGGTTCGAGGTGGAAGGTGCAGAAGAAGAAAAGAGTTGCTGCTCTTGAAATCACATAACAAAGGCTCCGATAATGGCACTGCACTTGAGGATTTGGTAACTTTCTGATTCTGATTCGAGAACCGTGAGCTAGAATGTATCATGCCAGAAATGATCGCGTTTATCCCGTCCTTTCACAAGAACCCCTCCCTGCCTCTCTCTACAGCTTACTCTGTCTTTGGACCTGCAGCCACACAACCTAATAACAGAGGGTCTGCCTACATGTCTCAAGTGATTAGAAAAGTTAGAAACAACAACGCTGTCGAAAGGCTTACAATCTCAATTCGGGGAAGGGTGCAACAAGCAGGATTTCCAGCATCAGCCGTAGAGTCGCCGCAAGTGAATACCTCCTCGCTGCCCTGGATGGTGATGCCTGCACGCTGACCTATGATTTTGGTTAATCTCAACTAGATGAAAGGTAAGAAAGCGAATAGGGGCAACATACATCCTGCTCCGACGCCGCTAGTTGTGAATTCCTTGCAACAGCCTCCGACGTTCTTTCCTGTTTTGCTGCAGTCAAAGGCAGGGTGGACGTTTTGGGCCATGGAGTTGGAGAGGAAGGCTGCTCCGATGAGCAGGAGGGTGAGTGTGGTCTTCATGGTGAGGTTGGGTCAAGATTTGGGTTTGGGTGTTGTTGATGTATGGTAGGACGGTAATGTGAGGAGGGTTGTGGAGTGAAGAGAAAGTTTACTGAAATGGCGGCTTTGAAGGTTCTATATATACAGCAGAGCCAACTAGCATGAGTGATCTTTCGGTGAATTGGTATGTGAATGTCGACCGTCACGATCGGAAGTTGAAGTGAAGTGAAGTGGAGTGAATATAAAACACTCTGCAGATGCCAAATTGAATGATAAATTACTGCAATACCTCCTTAATGAATGTCTTAATTCCATTCGATACCTCTGCTATTCCTATGATATCAGAGCTCCTCGGGACTAAGTGTTTCAAGTCCCATTCTTACAAATCCAAAGTGATTCTACCCACTCCTCTCGAAACGCAACTAAGCATCGCATCCTTCTTCTCATTCCGTGATAATCCAGTCCCTCTATGCTCGACTTTCCCACTACACACTTCCACCTTACAAGATCCGCAATTTCCAACTTCACATGTACTAGGGATATCAAATCCAGCATCCCGCAGCACATCCAAAAGTGAATATTCCGCTTTCACATCCAAAGTGCCTCCAGATTTCCCCAGCTCAACTGAGAACGGATCACCGGATGTTTCGACCACGAACGCCTCGGAATGGATGTTGGATAATGGGAAATTGAAGTCTTTGGCAGCTGTAGTGACGGCGGACAAGAGACAATCAGGCCCACACACATAGACATGAGTCCGGTCGTTGTGCTTTTCAAGAATACCAGGGATGTCCAATCGCTGACCTCTCGCTCCATCCAAAACCGTGACACTTGCACCGAATGTCTGTATGAAACGCCCAAATGCCACATCTCCAGCAGAGCGAACAGCATAATACAAGTGAAACGCCGAGCCTTGCTCCTGGAGGTGTCTTGCAGAAGCTATAAACGCAGTGATACCAATTCCACCCGCGATGAGGACATGGCATTCTGCATTCTCCTGCACGGGAAAATCAGACTCCATCTCGCTGAAAGACAGAATATCTCCCGGCTTGACGGCTTCGTGTAGGTATTCCGACCCTCCTCGAGATTCTGCCTTGTCGAGCGCAACACCGAGTTCAAATCGATTCGCATCTCCACCCACGACCGAATATGCCCGAACGAGCTTTCCTTCTTTTCCGAGCTTCACGCGGATGTGTGATCCGGGCTCTACCTTCGCTGCCTCTTTGCTCGCAGTCACAGCTTCGAAGATGAAGGAGTATATCCTTGGCGTCTCTTTCGTCTTGCTGACAAGCCGGTATCGAGTCCACTTTAGCACATTTGCCTCCCCGCCCTCAAGCCTCAGACTGTCGTCTATAAATATTTTCTTGGTCAATCGGTTGAGGAACATGTTACGAATCTCCTCGCCCAGTTCCGGTAGATATGCCAGCTCCTTCATCGCAACCTCATCCTTAATGTCCCTATACAACTTATCCTGCACCCTCGCAATAGTCCACCACGGATACTTCGCTCCAACAACACAATCTCATCTCCAGCCCCAATCCACCCCTCCTTCAACACCCTATAATACCACCCCGTCCGCCTCGCATTCTGGCTCCTCAAACTCATATCCCTAACCCCAAACCGATGATTCAATTTATAACAAGGCGCCCTCGGCTTACTAACCTGCACCACAACCTCTTCTCCAAATCTCCAAATATCCCCTATACACACACTCTGCTCACTCATCCCCACACTGACGATATTCTCTCCAAACGCACCCGGCTCGAACAGATGCGCACATTCCGGCAGCTCCCGTCTCCATACCGCGTAATGTCGCGCATCATAATGATGCAGCGCGTTATCGGGCCCTGCGTGCCCTTCCCACGCTCGCTCATCGGAACCGCAGCGTGCAAAGCTCACTTTGACGCGCGATGATTGCGGGGTTTTGAAGATTCCGGAGTGCTCGCCGAATGCGGGTTTGATGGCTCCGGTTCGCACTTGCTGGATGGTGTCGATGTGCTGTGGAAGAGTAGGCAAGCTGGCGTCGTCGGTGATGGAGCCCATGTTGAAGATCCTCTTAACCTAGACGACAGCTGGTTGCAGCCAGTGGAGAGTCGTGGGTATGACTTTCTCATTCCCATCACCAACAGCTTGAGCGGGCTTGCTAGCATTTAAGCTCTCGAGTATTAATGCATGTCTGGAAGCTATCGATGGGCTTGCTCGGAACGTGGCGTTCTCCGATGATAATCCAGAATAGGCAGCAACAAATTGGGACGACGAGCTTAGATCTATGTCAAGATATATGCGGTTACGTTGCTCTGCAATCAAACGCGTCTTCAGCATGTTCAAGTCGATACAGCACCTTATCTTGTAATGCAGAGGATCTCTCAAACTGAATAATTAGACTTCGACAACCAAAAGTGGGCTTCGTGTCAAGGTCACGGGGTCTCTGTCCTACACGAGTCAGGATCTCTATCAGTCCATATTGATATCTGGATATCTTCTATATAGTTTCGCAAGTATTGCATGGTATTTGTATAAAAGAACCTAGGTAACGTCTACTCGCGCGTCCGATTCTGACTTTCATGCCATTCATTCATTTACCCCCCTTAATTTTCAAATTAGCCGACGATTATACAAGCGAACGATTAGAGTTCCACAAGACCTCGCCCGTCAATTTAATGTGAGTTTAGTTGGACTAGAAAGCTTTTTACACTGCATTCACGGATAACCCCGGATCAAGATACGGATATATGATAATAGATTCCTCTGATAGAGGTGAGAGAAAACCCGAAAAAGTTAGCTACAGTCACTATTCCCAGAAATCCATACGCTGCCCAACCTTGCGCGGTGGTTGGAGGGAAGCGGAATGCGATATTTGCTGTGGTATAAGACATGCTTTAACATTAACCTCATGCGAGCCCCAAGTATCTATATTGGAGATGCAGGATTCATCCTGGTTGTCAAGACTCAACAGGAAGGCAGAATGGTTAAGTATGCCTCGATGCGGAAGATTAGCGGAGGAGGGAGGAAGTATTTATTTCTGGAGGTTGACTGCAAACTAATCGGTGCGGTCGAAGCACTTGATACTTCTTTATTTCTCGATCTTGAGATTTGTTACTACGCTGCCCCGGATTTCCTCTCGAGGGCCCACATATCGCAGGGATGAAATCGTTACGCGGGGAAGGTGGAGAAGAGATACTAAAAGGCACGAGACATCCTCGGGAGATCAAAACGAGTGGCTGTACTAGCAGCTTCAACAAGCCTCTGTCATCAAATCATATTTCAATCGTCTCTATGTTCTATCTCTCATTATTTTGTATCGCAAGTTCCAGTATCAGGTAACCCTTGACACTCACGCCTTTTCCCCCGCAGCCTCATCAAAACCCAGCCCCTCAATTTCCCGCCCTTCCCTTTCCAATTCCTCAAGCTCTTGCCGTTTCTTCTCTTTCAGAAAATTACAAAACTTACTCCCCTCCCTTATCACATCGCCCTTCCACAGAAACATAAAAGGAATTGCACACATGCCCAAGCTCAAAAAGCCCAGCAAACTACACGCCCACGCCACACCCAACCGTGCAAACATGGGCGTCGCAGCAAACGGCAGTACCGCACCAGCGAGACTGCGACAGCAAGACGAAGCAGCCATAGACGACGCGGCGAATATCTCATACGCGTCCGTCAGGTAGTTGAGCAGCGCCATGAAGATGAGCACGAAACCCATGCCGAACGGAACGCCTGCCAGCATCGGGACGTAGAACGGGACGTCTGAGCGCGCGGTCCAACCGAGCCAGAAGAGCGACACGACGTAGAGAGGCCCGCCTACACATGCGAGTGGCAGGCGCCGGGCTTCTTCCTTGCGCGTCCATGGCTTGTTCTGCTTCTGCGCTTTGCGTAGGAAGCCGTCGTACCATAGGAAGAGCAGGACGGCTAGGACGCTACCCCCGCCGATGGGGAGGAACATTAGTCCTGAGACGCCGGATGATTGGCCGTAGATGCCTTGGAAAATAATGGGGTACGCTTCGAAGAAGAGGTAGAATATGCCGTAGGCCAAGCTGAGGTAGAGACATGTGGCTAGGACAATGAGTTCGAAGCATATCATTCGAAGGGGCCGAGTGAGCGTGACGGTAGCCATTTGCTTCCAGCCTTTCTTCTCGAGCTCGAGCGGCGCGAAGATGTTGGGGTTATTGGTGCTTTTGCGCAACTTGGCAGCGCGTCGAGCTAGGAGGATCGGGCCAAAGGTCTCTGGGAGAGTGGCGAGAGCAGGTAGCGTGGCGCCGGCGACCATGAGACCGATCCAGAAAGTCCAGCGCCAGCCTTTGATGGGTGAGATGTAGCCGGATACGATTGGGGCGATGAGAGGGCCAAGACACGTTCCCTGAAATTGTCAGAGCTTGTATGTGGATAGTGGCACGCAAGGAGAAGGCGAGACAGAGTACAGGAGGAATGGTTGGGATCGAACTAACCGACATGAAAACTGCCATTGCCCTTCCTCTGGTTACCGGATCTTCATACATGTCTGCATACACCCCGCCAACAACCGAAATGGGGCTACTGGCATTGACTCCGGTCAGCAGCCTGAAGATCAACAGCGCCGCCCAGTTTGGAGACAGAGCACAAGCCATAGTAAAGATAGTGTAGGCGAGGAACGTAGAAGTCATGATTGCTCGTCGCCCGAACGTCTCTGATAGTGGACCGAAAAGTAATGGACCAAGGACGTAGCCAATCAAGTACATGGAAATCGGGAGAACTTCACTATACGACGATGTGATGTGGAAGTCGGCGCTGATGAATGGGATCGCATTGGAGGGAAGTGAAGATCCCATGGTGCTGTTTACAACCACAAACATTCCTACTAACACTACCCACGCCTTTTTTCTCTATGGGATGGAAATATTAGCGATTGTCTCTAGAGGTAAGCCGTTCCGGGGGGAAACGATCTAACGTCTATTCAATCTCACTGGAGTCATAATAGTAGCAGTCCACTCGGTCTTCAAAATAGAGCAACAAAGGGTAGTAACGTACGGTTGACCAGTTGAAGGGTTTCTCTGGGTCATTTTTCTCCCAAGAAATAACCTTCCTCTGGGTCGAGGCTACACTTATCGCGCTCGAAGTGGGCAATGAAGTTATCTTATTGTCGGCCGCTTCAACATTGTATCGTTGTTCTGCATCTGATTCATCAATGCCAGAAACGACTCGGCTTAACGTATTGTGAGTTTCTGCATCTTGTAAGCCAATGAAAGCATAGCGACATGTCGGCAACAACTCACGATGTGGTCTAGAGTCAACGTCACTGGTTCCGGCCATTTTCACGAAGGGTCAAGATGTTGAGTTGCTGTTTACTTGTGCCATTGAAAGTGAGACACGGCGAAAAATGAAAAGACAGAGAACAGGAACGGTTGAATGATACGGGGAAAGCAGTTAGGCCCTGCGCCAAGGCGTAAATGATCGCTGCTAGTCCGGAAGCATACCTACCGCCCATTTTAGTAGCTTTTATACCCGCAACCGAAGGATCTTGTCGATCTTTATAGGCGGGAAGAAAGGCTCATTGGACGACGAGGGCCGTGTAGAAGCTGTACCGTGCCGATACCCGCAAAGTCGAAACCCAACCACCAGAACCCGTTGGATTGATAATATACGAGTAGTGTGCGTGAGGCATCAATCAGCAAAGATGATTGAATGGTAAGCAAGAAAATGTACCGACGTCGGGGTCCGGGCCCAACAGTACGATTACGGGTACCCCTTCCACTTACCATTTCCACCCAGGGGCCAAGAAGGAATTATGTTGCAATCAATTCCTTGCCAATACCATACAAAACGCGGCAATACGTGAATGGCCGCCTTTGCGCACTCCCGACACCTTGTATTACACGAGGTACGCACGCATGCGAGAGGAGAAATTGAGATTGGCCATGATGGGTATCTTTCTTTGTATTGTCGAATGCTATGTCTCCAAATTGATGCTCCGCCCGAACCGCGCATATAACTCGACCTTCAGATCATTCTGCTCGTCTCTGATAGTGCCCAGCTTCTCCTCCAGTGCAGCTACCGCCTCCTCTATCTTCGCGGTTGATGTGGACAGCATCTCTTGGACTTCCGGCAGGGGCAATGAAACGAACGCGTCTCCGATTTTATATCTAGCAGAGGTCAGCAGACCGCTTTGCAGAAGCTTGTCGGTGATGCGAATGCGCAACGTACGGGATCTTGTCGTCCTCGTCTGCCAGCTCCAGCTCGTTTGATACGTCGTCCAGGTCCTCTTTCTCTTTCTGTAGCAATGGTTCAGCCAGGGATCTCCTACGATCGTTTAGAAGCCTGCCTAACTAACGTGTTTCGCCTTGAGCTCGTCCTCAATTCCTATCTCGCGCTGGTGCAGCCTGCTGAACTTGTTGATCTTGTCCTGGTCCTCCCTGCGGACTTCGACTTCGTCTCCGGCGGCCTTGGCCTCGTCTTCCTTGGAGAGCTGGAGGCAGGTAATTAGCTTTGAAGACACGTCCACCCGTGGATGGAGGTTATATGGAGTGTGGTACATACCATTCGACGCTGCATGTTGAGTTGGTGGATGGGCAAAGTTGTTTCACGGCGCCTTTAGCTTCACCTTCAGCCTTCTCAAGGTAAGGCCCGCACGGACCTCGGCACGTGGTACACTGATACTGATACTTCATTTCATCTCATGTTCAGCAACCACACTGACCTGTCTGCCTCTCATTTTCCATGTATTTTGTGTTGCCTTTCTTAAAGCTATTTCCCCCCAAGGCTATCTATCTGTGTTTCTGACATAAGTCCTGATGAAATGGCTAATATGCAAACTTCCCTTCTCTAGCCTGAACTAGAATCTGACTGTTGACTCTATGAGACATGTAGAATATATATAGCCTCGATCCTTTCTCAACTAGCTTTTCAGTTATGTAAGCTATCGTTGAAAGAGTAAGTTATAGTGACAGAGATAGTACTCCATGGCTGGTTCTACAAGGTCAAGCTACATAGAAAAGTAACAAACGGCGCTGTTTAATGTCTTGCAAATTTATAAAGAAGAATATATATATTTCACCAACTAACAGAATTACTCACCACGCCCGTGAAGACGTTTCTATGATTTGTTTCACGAAGTTGTTCTCTATATTTTGAAAAACGGTTGACAGACGGTTGACAGACGGTTGACAAACGGTTGATAAACGATTGAAACCCCGTTCCCCAACCGTCAGAGAAAGTCTTAACCGTACAGAAACATTGACCGTCCCATGAACCGTGAGTGCGATGTGCAACAAATTCCGAATGGGGTAATAGAGTCACGTGGTCATCTGCTTGGACCATAGCATATTTCAACTTCACGGTTGAGCACTGACAAGCAACAGTTTTTTAGTATATACCACGTCCACTATCATTCTACTGCCCTTTCCTTTCTTTCTTTCCTTATTTCTTTCTTTCTTTATCAAGTGGGCAATTGGCCTTGAATTGAAACAAGGTATCAATTCCCACAGCAATCCCCACCTGTATCTAGTGTATCTACCCCGCTATCTCTCCCGCTCATAGCTTATGGCTCATGGCTCAATCCTCAAACCCTACCAAGGTCTCTATCCAACGTCTATAGAGCGAGGCGAGCTGCCCAGATGGGAATTATGATCGGCGACATCGAATACGGGCTATGCCATCTACCAGGGAACCGCAATGTATATAGTAATCTATATCTTCATCATAATCATCGTGCCCCTTCTCTGGCAACACCTTCCTCTTTGGTCGCTCTACCGAGTAGCGTCTGATTGGCTATGTTTCAAGCCTCGTTGCCCGCGGCTGCTACCTCGTCCTTATCGAACATGCAGTTATCAGTTATCCTGAAGCACACAGAGTAAGATCGGATCCAGATGTTATCACGCCCCTTATCAATCTGCAGCTTTCTATTACGCATACCCAATAGCATGCCCGGACCGCTTGCTGAGTCCTCGATAGTATGACGGAACCTCCGACGGCTGGTGTGCGTGGTCAGCCACATGATAGGCCAAGAGGATGCGAATTGCAGCTTATATGTATATGAGGCATGGCCCCTCTAGACCTATTCCTAGCTAGATTGTACGTTCGAGACGTCTCAATTATATCTTCCTCTTTCCCTTCTGTCAAGTTTCAATTGCTATTGCTTGTTGCACTAAAGACAACAATGGCCACAATGGCAGCTCCAACTGCAGTTCAAAGCGGTCCAGGCTTGGAGACGATTACCAGTAAACAAGCTCACTCGACTGTTCCCCAAGATGAGGTTCTTGCTGGCGAAGCAGATGCTGAACTTCTGGGTAAGCTGGAGGAATACAATGGGGATTTAGTGCTAGGCTAATTGAGCCCCGCAGCAAAGTTGGGATACAAGCAGGAGCTAAGGCGCAACTTCACCATGTTGGAGGTTTTTGGCATCGCATTTAGTATTATGGGGCTTCTCCCATCGATTGCTTCAACGCTTTCATTCTCCATACCTGCGGGCCCTGTGGGAATGGTTTGGGGATGGTTCCTGGCTTCGGGGTGTATCTTTGTCGTCGGGGTGGCAATCGCGGACCTTGGATCTGCGATGCGACCTCGGGTGGTTTATATTGGTGGTATGTTTGCAAGCCTGACCTGTTGTGACAAGGCTGATCAATACAGGACGCATTACTTTGCTTCGCCGAAAACTCGAAATGCGTTGAGCTTCCTGGTCGGGTATTCCAATACCCTCGGACTGGTAGGTGGACTTTGCAGCATCGATTATGGCTTCGCATTGATGTTTTGTTCAGTGTAAGTAATCCTTCGAATCTCCGAGTATTCCAAGTAATGTTTTCTAGAATTGTTGTCTCTCGAGATGGCAATTGGGAACCTTCCAATGGCGTGGTGTACGCTGTTTTCCTATGCTGCGTTCTCCTACATGGAGTCCTCGCCTCAACACTCTCCAAAGTCATGGGCAAATTACAAACAGTCTTCGTGGCCATGAATCTCATTCTCATCGCAGCCACAATCATTGCCCTTCCCGTGGGGAAGAAACTCTCAAGTGAACGCAACGATGCACACTTCATCTTTGCTCATACCGAAAACCTGACCACCTGGCCAACAGGATGGGCTTTCATGCTCTCCTGGCTTTCCCCCATTTGGACAATCGGCGCTTTCGATTCCTGCGTACACATGAGCGAGGAAGCGGCGAACGCCGCCAAGGCAGTTCCTTACGGAATCATGATGTCTATTGGCTCGTGCTGGGTCCTGGGTTTCATCATCATGATTGTGATCGCAAGCTGCATCAACCCAGACCTTGAAGCGGTTCTGGGTTCATCCTTCGGCCAGCCAATGGCTCAGATCTACTATGACGCTGTTGGTAAGCAGGGAACACTTGGTCTAATGTCTCTACTCTTTATCGTTCAGTTCCTAATGGGCCTCTCCATCACCGTCGCCGCATCCCGCCAAACCTGGGCTTTCTCGAGAGACGGTGCCCTTCCCTTCTCGAGCTTCTTCCGCCCTATCTCCAAGAAATTCGGCTACATCCCACTGCGTTGTGTCTGGGGCTGTGTTTTCCTCGCGGCTGTTCTCGGTCTCCTCTGCCTTATCGCTCCCGCCGCGGCTTCCGCGCTCTTCTCTCTCGCCGTGGCAGGGAACAATCTGGCGTGGGGTACCCCGCTATTCTGTCGTGTAGTCTGGGGGCAGCATAAGTTCGTTCCTGGACCCTTTTACACGGGCGATAGATTTTCCCGACCTATCGCGTGGGCTGCGATTGTCTTCCTCGTGTTCGGAATCATTCTCGCCATGTTCCCTACTGGAGGGCCGAATCCGGATCCGCAAAGCATGAATTATACTGTGGTGATTAATATGGCTGTCTGGGGCGGTGCGTTGGCGTATTATTTTATCGATGCGAGGAAGTGGTTTACGGGGCCGAAGATCACGGTTGATACGTTGCCGGAGAACATGATAGCTGCTGGTCTCGAAGGCGTAGATGGCGGGAATGTTGAGCCGGGTGCTAAAGAGGGGGTTCATGAGAAAGTGGGTGAGAAGCATGATATTAGTGCTGACTCGGCTTGATCTTAGCCAGAGGAAGCAAAGATGTATAAAGACGGGCACGAGCATTTTATAGATACTGAAACGTTGAAGCGTCAGGTTTGAAAATATTTATTCTGTCCCACCAACTTGAACTGATGTCACAGTCTACCCGTGATGATACACCACTTTCTTTCTACACCAGCAAAAGAGGAAGATAGTCTTTTGGTCCGGGAAGACACCCAAGTATACTCGAAGGATCCGATGCAAGTGCTCATCCGCATTGCATGCATAAGCCACCACCTAGCGATTATATCCATCCGGTGGTGTGAATGCGGATCAGTATGTGGTATGTATGTCCAGTCTCGGCCTAGGCTGGGAATCAGAGGACCCTTTGCTAATGTGTAAGTGGTATATGTCATTGATGCCTACCTCTCTTCGTGGATGAAAATGAGTAGCTGAGTTATGTGCCAAAACACTAGCATATTATTCGGCCACCGTTTTGATCCCACGGAGAGCCAGCTGTGTGAAAATTAAGCGAGTACCCCTGAGTCTCAACGTCGCTATTGATTTGCTCTACGCGAAAGGATTTTGCTTTCCCTCTTACAAACCCCGAACTGTCATCTTTTTGTTTGCATCTAAGTATATCTCACCAATAAAGGCGCGTTCTTCTTTCACCTCACAGGCCGACGTTAAAGCTTTGGCATCAAGCAAATTACACATTACCAATCTGCGCAAATGAACCTCATCCCCTAATTACCTATTAT
>QGMI01000683.1:0-21694 GCA_007821535.1 Lachnellula occidentalis | reverse complement strand
GAGAGAGAGAGAGAGAGAGAAGAGAGAGAGAGAGAGAGACTATAAGGCGCTCCTTATCTAGAACTAATAGAGATAGTACTAGTATTAAACTACGACTAGGAGCCCCTTAATCTATAGCTAATTTGCAGGTAGGAAGCCTAGAGTATAGTCTTAAGCAAAGAGGATAGTATCTTTAAGTTCTAGCTAAGCTTCTACTAGATCAAGTAGGAGCTAGGTATTATTAAAGCTATAATAGTTATAGAAATACTAATAGAGGAGATTCTTTTAGGTATTAAGAGAAGTACCTAGCTTTATTATTCGAGGACTATAGTAGATTATCAGATAGTAGATTATCTACTAGTATAGTATATAGAAGGAGAAGGAGCTATTCTCAAGCTCCTAGACTTAGATAAAGTTAAGAGATACAAGTAGCTTATTATAGAAGAAGGTTATAGTAAGTAGGTTATACTTAGGCGTCGTTATCTTAATATACTAGTAAGTTCTTACTAAAACGATCGTAATTAAGTAGAGTAGATAGAGTATTAATAGGAGGTAGAAGAAGTAGAATAAAAGGTTAATTAAAGGCTAGAACATTTCAAGTAGATCGCGTATTAGTCGTAGTTAGAAGAGGGCTTATACGTTTTTTATTTATAGGTAGCCTTTAATATAGCTACTAAGAGGTATTATCTCTAAAAATGTCTACTATAATACTATTTAGCTCCTACTTGCTATATTAATCCTGAAATATCTACTACTATTCTAAAAATGTCTACTATATTCTATTACCTCTTACTAGTACTAGACTTCTAGGCCCGTAGTACTAGACGGCTTGCGCCTACGTATAGTCTAATACTAGTGTCTCCTAGTCGAGCTTGTTTAACTAGCTAGTTAGACTATTAGGTTATACTTCCGTTAAGCTTTATAAGTAGTAACCGCTTTATATAGTAGCTATTCTAAGACTTGATAGCTATTATATAGTATTATAAGACGCTAACCTTCTTTATTACCTTTATAGCTAATTCCTATTAGAAAGAGATAACTAAGAATCTGCTTCTAGGTTAGTAACTAACTAATCACCTAGATCTAATTACCTAGGTCTTTTATCTAAAGTTTATAGCATTTCTTATAGATTTAAAAAAGGGTATTCTTAGTTTATATTAGGCTTATACGTACTCTATCAAGTACTAGAAGCATAGTCTACCTTATATATATACTCTTCTTTAGCTTATAGCTAAGGCGCCCTTTATTATAGTTAAATAGGTTAATAAGATTGTTTATACTAAGCTTCCTTTACTAGAAATAGGTCCTAGGCTTTACGAGGCAGTTATAGGCTATATGATTTATAGGCTCTATAGGGAGCATAATCCTAATACTCTATACATAGTCTATTTATCTCCTAATAGTCCGTTAGTCTATAGTAAGAACTTCCTAAAGCCGTTTTTACTTAAGATAGTTATTTATAAAGATAGTTACCTATAATACTACTACTAGGATAATAGTAATACTATTATAATCCTAAAACCAAACTGCCTAAATGAAACGGTCACGCTTAATAACTACTAGGTTATTTTATATAACTTATAACTTCTTTAAAAATACGGCTATTATTTAAACATTAAGATATATACTATAGTCTAAGCTATTAAGTATATCTATAAGTATATCTATAAGGGCTTAGACTATACTATAGCTAGGATTAGCGCTCTAAATGATAAGATCACCTATTATATCTCTAGATAGTATATTAGGCCTTTAGAAGTAGTCTAGTAGATCTTTAAGTTTTATATATATAGGTAGTTTCTACCTATTAAGTACCTTCTAGTTCACTTTCCTAGAAAGTAGACCGTCTACTATCTACTAGATTTAACTCCTATATAGCTTAAAGCTAGGGCTTACTAGGCCTAGACGAAGCTAATAGTATTCTTTTTCTATAATGAATAGTTTATAGATAGCTAGTAGTACTTATATACTAAGTTCCTAGGTCAGTTTATATAAGATAATAAGGCATATCTATAAGAGCTATATTAGCGAGGTATTAGTATAAAGATTAGCTATATGTATTATTATAGTCTGACTTTAGGCGAGCGGTTCTACTTATAGCTACTTTTAACTAAAGTTTATAAGCTTTAGTCTTTTAAGAAGCTATATTTTATAGATAGTATCTATTACCTAATATATTATATAGCCTATATCACTTATAGGCTAGCCGAAAATGATCTAGAGTAGTATAACTACTTTAATAAAGCAGTTGTTTTTACTTCTAGATAGGGTTTATAGTCCCTTTTCCTAATAAGCCTTTACTAGAACTTAATTACTAACCTATTAGCTATTTAAACCTACTATTATATTTCTTTCTATAAGGATTTACTTTATTGCCTTTAAAATATATATACCTCTTTCCTCTTAATTCTTATAGATCTAGAGTTTTACTATAGTCTATAGTCTATTATAGATAGTCTTACGGACCTATAGTACTCTCTTATAGATATTAGCCTTCTAGAAAATGTCTTTAATTAGTCTACTCTAAACTAGAATGTAATCATATAGGAGTAGTAGGCTATAAACTAATACTAGGTAGCTAAGATATAGGCATAGCTAAATGTAGACTAGTAAGTATACTTCTAGATAATTATTTAGGCTATTATAAATAACCTACAAACGGCCTACTTCTACCTTTAAGGCCTAGGTAGGACTAGGAAGACTTTCCTATATAAGACCTTCTATTACTACTTTTATAGTTAAAGGAAATAGGTACTTTATATAGCTTCTATAGGTATTATAGTATTGCTTCTCCTAAATAGATAAACCTTCTACTTTATATTTAAGATTCTTATTAATCTAAATAGGTTATCTATTAGTTCTATTTCTAAGTTAAGCCTACTAGCTATAAAGCTAAAGAAGGTTAATCTGATTATCTAGGATAAGGTACTAATATAATATAAGTACTACTTTAAGGTTGTCTACTACCTTTTTATCAATTTATAGTCTATTATAGATAATTTACTCTTTAATAGCATTCTTATTCTATTTAGAAGGGATTTCGCGTAGATCTTACTAGTTATTCTATAGAGCTCATAGGCTAATATTATAAAAGCCTTACTATAGTACTTATTTATCTAGCTGAAACTTTACTATTTATACTTATAGATAAATATATAGGTCTAGAATACAACTAGCCTATAAGATTAAGGCTTTATATAGTAGATTAATAAGCTCTCTTATATGCCTATATTAAATAATAAGGTAGAGATCTCTAATTACATCTTATAGACATCTATAATAATAGACCTAATCTATATAATATATCTAGATAAACTACTCTCCTACCTACTTACTACTAAATCTCCTTTCTATAATTACGTCCTTCTTTTACCTTTTAACTAGTTTATAGTAAAGCTAAATTTAATTATCTTAGACTGCTTTCCTAGCTAGTTATAGACCTATAATTTAGTTAAGACGACGGATTTAGCTAAGAGGGAGGAGATTATAAAGCTTCTAGCTAAGTACTTATAAAATATTAATCTTCTATCTCTACCCTCTTCCTAGCTAAGCTTAAAAGTTAGTATACCTATAATACTTCTATAGAATCTTAATCTAAAGGAAGGTCTTTATAATAGGTCCTAGATAGTTATTATAAAGCTATAAAACTATTATATTAAAGGTTATCTACTAGGGAAGGACTTTAATAGAGAGTTATAAACGATTTCCTAGATTAAACTCTTTTTAGGTAAAAAGGAACTTACCTTTATATTAACTTATAAGTAGTTTCTAGTCTATGTTTGCTTTATAATAACTATTAATAAGGCTTAAAAGTAGTCTTTTAATATAGTTAAAGTAGATTTATAGATATAGGTTTTCTCTTATAGGCAGTTTTATGTAATAGTCTTATAGGTATCTTTTATAGATAGTTTATAGATTCTTCTTCCTTTAGATAAAGAGATGACTACTAATATAGTCTAGCTAGAAGTATTATAAGATCTTTAATACTTAGGTTTTCTTATATAGTATACTCTTTTATAGGTATTATTTACTTTTCATTCTTATCTATTATATACCTTTAAGTAAAGGACCCTTAATAGGATTTATAACTCTATACTTAGCAACTATCCCTATCTTACCTTTAATTCTAGCTTTAGCTTTAACTTCTTTACTTCTTAAATCTTCCTCTTCTTTTCTTCTTCTACCTTTACCTCTTCTTTATATAGCTCTACTAACTCTTTAAATAGAACCATAAAGTAGCAGGCATGTATAGTAGCTAAATAGTAGCGTAGCAAGCTTATATTAGGTTAGAATCGTTTATAAAATATATAAAGGATTAGTTAAAGAGTACTTATAAACTTAGGGTCTATTAGAAGCAACTTAGGTAGATATATAAGGATAAGGAGCAACTAGGTCTAAGTAGCAAGATTTATAAGAAGGCTTTTTAAGGTAAGTAGGAGATAGTAGTAGTAGTAATAGTAATAGAGATTAGAGGAAGTACTTGCTAAGTATAGCTAGGATAGTATAGTAAGAGCAACGGCCTAAAGGTTAGCTAGAAGGAGCTAGTACGGTAGTAGTAGTAGTAATAAGAGGACTTATAAAGATAGAAATAGGACCTAGAAGCTATAATATATTAGTAGTAGTTTATAAACTTAAGAGAAAATAAATAGTTAACTTATAAAATAAATAGCAACTTCCTTTACTACTATAGTAGCAGTTAGTACAACTTCTTCTAAAATAGCCTAGAGTCGTGATATATAAGGTCTAGCGACTGCTACTACTTATATAATGCTTATATATCTAAGATATAACTTGACTAGCCGCCTAGCCAAGCTATACCTTAAAGTTTAAGCTATAGGCTATAGTAATATTATAGCTAGGACAAGGTTCAGGTTAGCGAAGTAGAGGAAGAGCTAGCAGGCTAGCTACTATAATAGATTAGTAGCTAAGAGGCATAAGCGGGATGGCTATAATAGTAGGCTATATACTATTAGTTATAGGTCTAGGATCTATGATTTAGGATAGTAGAACTTATATTTATAAGAAGTAGAATAGGCAAAGTAGTAGTAGTAGTAGTAGTAGTTATAGAACTAGGTAAAGTAGTAGTAGTAGTAGCAGTTATAGGCCTAGCAGGCAGGTTAATAGATGTAAAGCTTGACATTCTATAGACTATTAGCTATATATAGTATATATATACATAGTCTATAATATTATATATATATAGTTGATTATTTAGGGGCTACTAAAGAGAAAGGAAAGAAAAAGTAAAAATAGATTAAAAGAAAAGTAGATATACCTACCTAACTTTACTAAATTAGGAATTATACTTATAGTCTAGTATAGTTCTATTCACTTTTATAAGTTATTATTTACTATTATCTTTATACTATTATGCTATTATAGCCGCATTTTAGACTTTATCCCTTTATAGATTTAGATTTTAACCCTTTATAGAGATCTAGACATATGATAAAAGACGCTTAATCTACCCGAGGCCCCTCTGGTGCGAGCTTGCGAGCACCGAGGGGACTCGTCGACGTCGTTATTCATGCCGGAGCCAACGGACACTGTCTGAAAAGCTACTCATCTATACGAAAGCCAAACGTGGAATCCACTCATTTACTGGCTTCCTTCTGCATGCCACGTTCCATTCCCCTGCTGTACGTGTCTTCCCAACGTGTCCCAGCTCTAGCCGGTCTGAAAGTCCTCCCACCAATCCCAGTGCTTGCAGAGCCCGTCAAAACCGGAGACACAGGCTACATGGCATCTCGCTGGGTCAGCGAGAGATTCCTGCACAAGCTATCTAATGAACGCAGTAACTTCACGGTTGAGATCCACCGCCCGTGTCTGTTTTTCGGGGATCGCGCGCCGCCATCAGACGCCTTGAACGGCGTGCTGCGCTACACACGTCTCATGAGGTGCATCCCGCGCTTCGCACGCGTCGAAGGCTACGTTGACGTTAAGAACGTCGATGACATTGCGCGCGATATCGTCTCGTCTGCTGTCTCCCTGGCCGCGCAGACCAACACGGGCATCCGCTACTGACACCACTCGAGTGGCCGGAAGGTGACGCTTGATGAATGGCCCGCGTACATGGAGGAATTATACAAAGAGCCGTTTGAAGTGCTTGAGCTTCCTGAGTGGATTGCTCGCGCGCGGAAATCGGGGATCCATCCGCTCATAGCGACGTATCTGGAGGGTGTGATAGAGAAGGAGGAACTTGGTCTCTTTCCGTATCTAGGGGAGTCTTTGTAGTGAGTTGGACGGAGTAGGGAATATTGATAGCATGTAACTATCGGCTAGGAATGGCCTGAAAAGCTGGCTTGTAGCATTCTCAACGGCGTAAATAAGTATTCTATCTCTTATAAAAGTCTGAAGTAGTAAAATAGACCTGCTCAGGTATTAGGGTCCCAAGTCTTTCATGGTGATAGTGAGCCTAGATCTTGACTGTGATATCGCACAATATAATATCTCAGCGAGACAGGTAAACTCGACTCGTCAATATTGCATACTACACAAACCCAATATGCAGTTTCGAGGTACAATACGACTATAGGTGTGAAACTCTCAGATTTATAGACAAGCCAGGCAATGGTGGTTGTGTGTTACATGTGAGTTTAGGTGAGAGATGTCGACCTTGTCTAGATTGAGAAACGGGCCTGGTCAAAGTGTAGGAGACTGACTGATGCCTCTATAAGAACATCACGATGAAGGAATTCGAGCAAGCATTCAGGGTACGAAACAAGTCGGGCAAACACGCCACCGAACTCCACCAACCTGTAAGCGTAAAATACACCCGAGTAAAGTCACAAAAGATTTCATCTCATCCTAAATTCCTAGACTCGGGGTTTAAGACTTCATTCAACTCTGTCACGGGCCGGGCAAAGTCACCGTTCTGGACTGCGCATAGCATACAATGAATGGCTTATTCTCACTCAGCTCGCAAATACGCTTTAACAGCATCTCCCCACACAACTCCCCGCTTATAGAAATGCATCGCAGGCACACTTCCCTCCTTCAGCCCATCAATAGCTTGCGCAAGATTCTCACCCAAACCTTCGTTCTTGATATCCGACAGCGGATATAGGTAGGTTTTGAACGAGAACACTAGCGCCTTGGACTTTGGCAGTCGGTGTAATAGCTGACGCTCACACCGGAGGAAAGTCTAGGCCTTGAATTAGCAGGTTGCCGAGAATTAAAGGAAGAAATGCATAGGCAGGTAGGTGGGGGACTTGCGTTATTGACGTCGATGTCTTCAGGTTCGGGGGCCTCGCCTTCGTATAGGTGCGTGCCGCTTGCTGCGAATAGGCGGCCGTGGGTTGTTATAGCCCACTGGATGTTTTGTCAGTAAAAGTGCTTTTGATTTGGCTTATTATGGTGCATATTCAGCGGTAGAAATCGCTTGGAACTGAGTGAGGAGATCACTTACGTTTGATCTCTGTACAACCCTTCCCACTTCCAGTCTCGAGAAGAATCTATCCATGCTCCTCTCCAACTTTTCTTTATACCCGGGAACGGGGGTATGGATATCTTTAAGCGTCATCCCGAATTTATCTTTCGTATTGAAACCCGAAGGAAAACAGGTTATGAAGCCTTTTAACTCGTATTGATCACCATCACACGGTAGCAGCAGTAGAAAGTCATCATCTAGATTCTTTCCTAGAAGCTCCAAAGTGTGGATTGGGTCTATTGGTGGCTGTAATGGAAGAGGCTCCGAAGTGACTAGATTGAGTAGATGGGTGGGTGACAATTTGAACATGGAGGGAAAGCGGGTTGGTAAATAAGAGCCAGTCAGCCAGGTGTAAAGTTCATCAAGGGCTGGTGTGATGGCCGGACAGGCTTGGATAACTGTATCGTGATGATCTTCAATGATCTGCTTGCGGAGCTTCATGCGAGACATATAGTTGTGGTCCATCTCGATGAGCTCCGACAGAGACACATTCGAGATGCCTACACGCCATCGATGTCAGTATGAGTACAGAGAGATGAGCGAGGCTGGACACTTGAGTGTCTGAGTACTAAATATCACATATAATATATAAGAGAGAATGCGCGTACCCATTGTCAAATGATACTTGGGTTTGAAGCTTCGGAACTTAAGCGGTTCTTTGGCCCGCCAATCGAAATCGGCCAAGGGAGTGATCTCATAGGCCTTTGCGACATCAATCTTCTCTTGACTGGTAGAATCATTTCTGAGTTTCAGCTGAGACTGCGAACTAATCAGCGATTGGGCTCCAACGACTGTACTGTGAACTAAAAAATAGCCCCATGAAGCATGACAAGAGATCCAACCAAACGACGGACCTGCTACTTGGCATCCAAGTAGCCACGGTTCCGGGACACCGAAACCAGACAACTAGCTCAGCTCAGCTCAACTACTTACTCGATGTTCAGACGCTGTATGTGCAAGTCTGAGATACAGTCTCCTGAGCAGGAATATAGCGATGGCCGCAACCCCGCAGTACACTGTAATAGTCCCAAACGCCATATGGGTATTTCACAGGCGCCGAATATGGCCTCTGTCCGCACGTTCGACACAGGCTGTATATATATACGCATAATTCAATCGAATCAACGTCTCCCTAGAGTCATGTCGTCGAAATAGGAATGCGACGCCGGCAGATAAGAAGCATCGATCGCAGACTATTCAGGGTATACCTTCCGGAAGGGGCAATTGTATCAATATCAGGAATGGGGTATCATGTGATGAGTTCCATAGACATGTTTAGATCTATTCGATATATATCAAAGTCTATACGTGCGCTTGCGAGCAAGACTGCAAGGGAACTACATTTTTTGGCCCTCGTACTCTTGAAGATATCTGGCTAATGACGAAACAATATAGCAGCTGAATTTCCCTATTCCTCTATAAGCTTTTAATATAGACGATGCTTTGTCTTTTCTCCCATCATTAATCATCCTCTCAAGGTTAGACTTTTGATGTTTGACTTTCCTCTTAAGTACTTCTGCTTTGTATAATGACATAATTGCTCTAAGCTGAGTCTTGAAGATATACAAATATTACATTGCGGAGCAAGCGATCTAACTCACAATTATCCTTATCCTTATGAGACCATAATTACAACGAAGGCTGCGAGAACGTCTGCCCACTAATAAACTTATCCTTCCTCTTCTCCTTGAGCTGCGAACCCTGCCACACCCGTGGACTTTCCACACTGCTCCCCGAGCTCTTTTGACTATCGAGGAGTCCACTCCCAGTCGCGATTTTGGCAAACAGGTCCCCGCGCATTTGCTGTACCTCCAGATCCTCTCCTGCATCCGCATCAGATCCCGAGCTAGAGCCCGCGTCGTCGCTCTCGGAATCAGAATCAGAATCAGCAACTTCGGCCTGAGGTTGGATTCTTTGCTGTGAAGACCGTGATAGGGCAGAGGCAATACGCTTAGCCGTTTCTTCGTCATCATCTGAGTCCGAGTCGTCGTTACTCTCCTCTTCCGATTCATCCTCAGAGCCCGATGCTTCTTTCAGAGTTTGCTGCTGTGAGGCTGGTGGGTTTCGAGCTGTCGAAGAGCTCAAGGCTGCTTTTCGCGAATTCAATGCTTGAAGGCTGGCGCCGATTTTCAGAGGTGGCCGTGCTGATGAGGTAAATGGTTTCGGTGGGCTTCGGCGAACTTCGTACATAGATGAGGTTAGTTGTTGGTCTATTTCTCCCTGCGTACTTTGTGAATTATCTCGTTCTTCGGTAGTGTGTTTCTTACTATTGACTTGATCGAATGCAGGCCCTGAAGGCTTGGCGGTGGGCCTGTGTCTGGGGAGAGTTGGGCTGGAGTCTGGGACTGTGTCGGCCTCTTCACCGTCTGATGCCTCGCTTTCATCATGGTTAGCTTGATTCTGCTCTCCATCATGGCTCCCTTCTGAATGATCGCTTTCGATTTCGATTTCGTGATCATTGTCAGATTCGCTTGCGGACTCAGGTGTGGCGGAGCGGTTTGACTTTCCAGCTACGGCTTCCCCTGCGTGTTGACCGAAGACAACGGGTGATCGGCTGTCGCGGGTCGATGAGGGGTTGCTAGCTATTTCATCTTCTTCTTGCTCATCTTGGGATTCGGATTCAGATTCGGATTCGGGGGCCACTTCGGGGGCCACTTGGTGAGCGGGAGCTTCATCCTTGGATTGAGCTGGTGACTTTGAAGTAGCTTTAGACAGGGCAATATTGCTGGGAACGTCCTCATTAGAATCACCAGCAGATGATTGTTCTGCGTCGGTAACCTTTTTGGCGTCCGGCTCAATCGTCCGCAAGAATTCTAAGGCCAATTTAGCTGGTGTTCGTTAGGCTACATGAATGCTGAACAGCTTAGTGCGCATTATGATCTGTGAATTGACATACCGTTTTTTGAAGGCTCAAGCGGTGTCGCAATCTTCCTGGCCGCTGGAACAATTGGGGGTGAGCTGTTATTGGTAGTTTCTTTGGGGCTAATCTCTCTCTGGGGTGGCGAGTTATTTTTAACAACCTGAGGAGCGACTTCTTTTCGCAGCTCGGCAACCTTTGGCGGTACTACAGGGGTTATGCTACGGCTGGTACTTGGCCTCTTTACCGTACGAGGTGGGAGAATTGGAGTTCGCGATTGTCTCTCATGAGGCACTACTAGTAATTATTAGCACTGAAGTCCCCGCCGAAAAGACCTGCTTACCTTGGACTTTCTGCACAGACTTAGTAGTCACAGGTTTTGGCAGAATTGGGATAGTCGTTCTGGTGGGAGGAAGAATCCTGGTAGGGGGTCGTACGGGAGTTTCCTTCCTAGCTGGCTCTTCGAATGATACTCGTCGGTTCATAGGCATCTGAGCACCAAGACTCGCACCGTTGGCTGTTCTTTCCGGCGAGATAGTTGGTGCTGATGGGGATGAGCTAGCAATGGCTTGGGACGAACGAAGTGACGATTTCAGAGACGACTTCCTGCCGCCCGGAAAGGGTGCTGTTGACGACAGACGTCGGGAGTTGGAACCTGGCACGATAGCAGGCGAGGACTTTCTTGCTAGTTCAGGGGGAGATGGCTTTTCCTTCGCAACCTCTTCGCCCCGGATTCTCTCTTCTTCCTCACGCTTTCGCGTCGCCTCTGCTACCATTGCTTTATTTCGCAAAATGTTTTCGGCATCCTCCTTTTGTTTCGTAGCTTTCTCCTCTTCCAGCCGTTGCTCTTCCTTACGTCGTTCCTCTTCTTTCCTTTGGAGTTCCTCAGCTTGCTTCCTGTCACGCTCTGCCCGTTCTTTCTCCAATCGAGCAGCCTTCGCAATTACAGCAGCAGCGGTCTGCGCCTCGTTTCTCTTGAAATCCTCGATTTCGATACGTTCCTGCTCTTCCCTCCTTGCCTGGTTTTGCCGAGCAACTTGGTCCTCCTCGGCGGCTTTTACCTCCTCGGCCTCGCGCTTTCGCTTCTCCGCAGCCTGAGCTGCTGCTTGTCGAGCCTCTTTAGCATCATTGGCGTCCCGTTGTTTCCGTTCTCGTTCCTTACTGCTGGGCGTGAGAGGCAATTCTCCTGAAGTCACGCCTGGGCCTCGAGAACTTCGGCGACCGTTAGGAGGGGTGTTGAATCGAGTATTCGCCAAATCTATACCCTGCAAGCCGGAACTTTGACTTTTCTTAAGCTTCAGGGTCGCTTTTGTCGCGTTCAAAATAGCAGAATCATCCTCGGAGACAATGTTTTCATAGATGCTGTCCTCATTTGGTGATCGAGAATTTCGTTTTCCATTTTGCCTATTACCGTTAGAGCTAGAGTCAAATATCTTGCGCTTGGCTCCGGGAGTCAAGCCATTTCTTGCTGGGCGATGAAGATCTGTAGACAGTGGACTTGTTGCTGCAGTAGAGACCGACGTGCCTCGCTCTGTAGCTCTTTGGATGTGGTAGCTAGCGCTCTTTGCTCTCGATTGGCTAGCCTCAAGAGACTGTGCTCGAGCTGACGCCTGCTTGAGGGGACTGGAATTATCTGCTTCCGAGTTATGACTTGAGTTTTCGTTGTTGGAAGTTGCGGGCTTTCGACCTTGGTGATCAGTTGAGTGTTTTTCATAGTACGGCTGCTCATTGAACGCTGGAGGAGGCGATGGAGACGAAGGGGGAGACGGAGAGGGTGTCTCGGGGATTTGAGAAAGATTGGGCCTTACTTGTCGTGAAGTGCCGTAGAACCCATGATTTGTACCTAGAATAACACTCTCTTGCGAAGAAGGTATGACATTAATACCTGGTATGTGGCCGTTTTCTGAGGGAGCTCCACCCCGCTCCGGCTCACCTTCACGGGACGGCAGAGGGTGATCTGGGTTCAGAGATGCCAATCGCTGTCTCTTATTCGACTTGTACGAGTTCGATGGTGCAGATGCATTGCCTGCAGGACTCCTTTCTCTGCCTCTCTTGCGAGTTGTAGGTTCGTAGCGAAGAGCAGAGGTTGGGGGGACAGAGTCGCGGATTCCGGGAGATGGTGATGCTCTAATAACGCGTATGGTAGCTGCATTCACAAAGAGATTTCCTAGTATTTCGCTCTGGGTGACGTCAAACTCCTGGTCGTCTTGACATTTCTTAACGGCAAGAGGTCTACGAAAGGCACAAGGTCAGCAACGCCCGACTCGGAGGGTCGATCGATGGCCGCGGGGCAACAAAGTGAGAACTCGACGTACTCTCCGTAATTGATTTCATGAATTCTCGAAGCCTCCTCGCAGAACTCTCGGATCGATCTATCGGGAGACGTGACAACGCGAAAACATCGAATGGGCTTGTCGGTCAAGTCGTGCGCGTTGGGTGAAAAGAGCTGTACTCTCAGGGAATAGCCAGGAAGCTGCGGGGGTCCCATTGGCATGGCCATGGCGGGAAAAGCGATGCTATATTGGTGCAAGAGCCAGATGTGTTGTTGGCGATTGCAGCAGGCTGTATCGCATGGAGGTTGGGGAAAGCATTGAAGGGTGGATGTCGCAGTTGAGTTGATGCGGAGAGGTGGAGTAAAAAAAGCAAAAGTGAATTAAAGCTTCACGGAGCTTAACACGCGACGCGCATTTTGATATCGGCTCACTGCCCGATAAGATATAAAGCCATAATCTCTGGGGCTAGCTTAGCGCGTTTTGGTTGATCATCACACATATAAATAAAGTATACGTTTTCCAATTTCAACAACTTCACTGAAATCAACATTCTGCTTCTTCTATCTGGTGTATCTTGACTTTACAATTGTTTGCTTCGTAATATCAATCCTTGCACACTCGCTAACTCCCCCTGTACACAGGGGTTGGTGTTGGTGCGAGCTTGAATTCTGTACTCCGTACAGTAGGTACAGTACATATAAGATATTTGAAACATTCTTTCCACTCTTTCTCATATATACTTCCTGGCTCTTCCTAATCATAGATACACCAATCGAAACTAAATAGCGAAGAAGGATATAAGCCATTCAACTCCATGCTTTTTGCCTACCCCAGATTCCAACTCCTAGTAGTTCATATGTCATTTCCCTAGCCGTTACACCTTGTTTGAATCAAGCCCCAAACGCCCATTCCAAATCATCATATACCAAGGTCTGCCTCGTGTCTAAAATTGACCCTGAGTAAACACCCGCGCACCATAATCATCAATCGTTGTCGTCCTTTATAGCAGCACACCCCGCAACATCCACCTCCCAAAAGCCCCCACCGCAACCGCAATGCCAACCCCCATCAGCACCAAAAAAATCATCACACTCTCCCGCATCCGAAACGCTTCATCCATCTCCGCCTTCATCATCTTGCGCTGCTTCGTATGCCAATGCCACGGTTCCTCCTTGCTCTGCACATTCCCATTCCCTACCCCACTCTCGCTCTTTGCATCTGGGGACCTGACATAGGAGTATGGACTTGCTTCCGGTACGCGCTTGAAGATCAGGGTGTGGAGGAGTGATTTTAGACGGGCGAGTGGCGCAGACGGGGCTTTGGTGTGGCTGTGAGTGCGCAGGGCGTGGTTTCGGGCATCGATTAGGGCCAGGGTGAGGAGGAAGGAGATGAATGTCAGGGGGGCTATAAGAAGCTTTGTTTTGTGAGTATATTCCTATCCATCAATTGGAGGGGTTGAGGGGCCGTACTCTAGATATTGCGCTCTCTTTCGGCGCTTCTGCAGAGGGAGGTGCGCGTATGCCATTGGATGGTGATTGTGGTCTCGACGACATGGTTTCTTGTGCTTGGTTGTTAAACGTTGCATACGATGCAGACGGATATTCGGAATGTATTGTATAAGATAATCATGGCTGGGAGGGAGAGTGAAGATATATTAAGGGCGAGGAGTTGACAATGAGGCTATGTGCCGGCTGTGTCAGAGCAATGCCAAGGAAACGTCACTGGAGCGCCACCGCCGGAATACGCGTATTGACACGTTTGCGACTGCAACAGGTACATCGTGAAGTTGATTTGCGACTACATTAGAGATCAAGACTCCAAGTAGCTATATTCTATTCTGGTACATATATATTATTTACCGTCAATTCTCCCACAAGTGTACAATAGCTACTTCTCAAAAGCAGATACTCGCAGATGTCCATAATTCAAAGAATCCCTTCTTGTCTCTACCACTTACCTCCTTTCTGCTTAGGATTGCATTTTTTAACTTCTAAAGAGCATCGCCTCACTTTCTACCCCACCCTAACAGTTTTGGAGACTGTTCAGGCGAGCTTGTCCAAGTGCGTATAGTATTCCTGCTCATCTAATACGTCAATTTCCAAACATCACGCCGCAAGAATGCATGGAGTTTCCAAATAGAACCTCAGACCTGCCATATATGCCTCTCACTCGGTACTTTAATTAGCAACCATTTGCTCTTCATTCATTTTCATCTATCCAATTTTCCATTTAGTACACGTTCGTTGCATGCAACATTTCCAAAATATCTAACCCCCCTTCCGCTTTATCTCTCTTCAGCTATACTCTAGCATCATCAAATACCTCTATCCTCCATCGCTAAAAGATTTTCATACCACACCTAAACTTTATGGCCAAGGGGTTAATGTTTGCCGTTAGTCTCCACCCCCTTTTTACTTACCCCTCATTAAGCGAACCCCTAAGATCCGCTACTCGAGTATTGTATTGCTGATTATGTATGCACCCCCCGCCCCCCCCCCTCTGAAAAATTCCATCCGTGCCATGTAGCACAGCGAAAACCCCAATACCGTTCAACACGTACACGATCCCACCAGGAAGCAGAGGACAGCGCTGCTGAGCACGACGGTTGTCTGGACTTGTGCGGCACGTGCGTTTCGAAACACAGACAACATCGCATTCGCATTCGCATTCGCCTAAAAAGGGGGTCTCAAATCAGATTCGAGATACATGAGGTCGTCATTTTGTCCCCGGAGTGGCGCATCAGCGTCCACGCTTCAAGAAGCCCTCTTGCGTCCATAGGGGTGTGGCTATGAAAGGCAGATGACAGTCTTAAGGTATCTTTGAACGACGCCCTACGAAGCCCTAACTAAGGCAAGTCTGTAGACTCTGTACTTAGGTAGGCAAAATGACAATCCAAAGGGCCTCAAAACTTGGAAAAACAGCGATATATGTTCTCTTCTAATTCATCGTGTTTGTCTATTCCCCAATCAACTCCAGAAAGCATCGTATGTTCCCATTTTGCATCAGGTATTCATCCAAAGGTCATTCCCACTTACCCCTTTTGACATTCTCAACCAGTTCTCGTGTTCGCAATATTCAGCACCAAGATATCCGTTGCGCCCATTGCAGTCAGTTCATCCATGACCGTAGCGATCTTCTTCTTCTCCACCATACTGCTTACTGCCATCCAACCTTCTTCTTCCAGGGCGTTGATGGTTGGGGCGCGTTTGCCAGGTGTGATCTTGGCGGCTTGGGCGAGGTCGGTTCGTTTGACGTTGTATTGGCAGAGGACGTATTGTTGGGCGGCTGTTGCTGTTAGAGGCAGGAAAGAGAGGTGGGGGAAGGACTTACTGATGACTCCTTGTATTCTTGAGGCAAGGAGATCGACTAGTGCTGGGTTTGAGGGGTTTTTTGACTTGATGAGGACGGCTACACTTGATACTACTGTGTCAATGGCTTTCAAACCAGCAGCTTTCATCGTCTCTCCGGATTCTTTCTCTAATTAGCAGTCGCATTGAACAGGAGAGAGGGGGAAATTACCAACTAGATCGACAATCCCATCCGCAACCCCTAACGCACAAGCAGCCTCCACACTCCCACTCAGCTCAATGATGTTTGTTCTCAATTTCCTCTTTCCCTCCCCATTCGCAGCATCCGCCTCCCTCTCTAACCCTGCAAAATACTCCTCCGCCAAATGCACAAAGCTGGTGCCAACATTCTTCCCAATCAGATCTGAAGGCGTGATATACTGCCCTTTGACCGGAACTTGAACTTCTAATTTGCACGCCCCAAAGCTCAAATTCAGAACCTCCTCACATCCTTGTTGCGTGTCGTCTTCGATTGGTGTAGACTGGCCCGATTCGACTCGTTCTCGCCTGGCTGACGCAACGGACGCCGCATGTTCAGCTACTGTGTCACGGCCAGTTATACCGAGGGAAACGCGCCCTTCGCCAACAAAGGTTGGGATATCGGCTGCGGGCAGGAAGACAAGGGCTATGGGGAGGTTCTTGACGAGCGCAATGTCGAGACGGGATTCGCGCCGGAATTGGATGTCTGCGCCTTCGAGGAGGTTGAGTGCTGCTTGGAGTAATCGTCCCTCTGTAATTGGATTGTAAGTACTACTGAAAGACTGGTAATCGAGGGCGTTGACTCACTCTTGGGGACTGCAAAGAGGAGTCTGCCTTCTAAGCTTTGTGGTTTGTTAGCTGAAGTTTCGGAGTGAGAGGGCTCTTCGATTAGAGGCATTGTGAATTTGGTGAAGAGGAAGAGAAGTGCCGTACTGATTGACGAGATCCATATTGGGTGAGTCAAGAGAAGGTATTCAATGCAATGCAAGTGAACGTGTCCGATGGCGGGGTCCACCCACTTCTCGCCCAGTCAGTCCCTGACAATCCAGGAGAATATAGTGCTTCGGGATTGGGGATCGTATAAACTGCGAGACGGGTGCAAGAGATCAATTGAGAGGGTGATATAAACCGTGGATGGTGGGATTGGCAAGGTTGGCGCGGCAGTAGTAAAGTGTTTGTTGGAGCTGTGCTGTACGGTTGTATGGATGCGCAACAAATTCTTTTGGCGTGGGCAGTTCAGTCATCATAGCAAATAGCATTGCATTGCCCCACGTTGTCGCTGCTTTAATGTCGCAAATGGGAGGGCAAAGTGGCCAGGACTAGTTGTTTCCGGGACTAGTGCACGAACAGACGTTGAAATCGCACACCACGAAATTTGGAAATTCACGACGCCGACAGCGAACTTTTGACTTCCTTCCCCACCACCACTCCAACAAAAGAACCCCTCTCCGCGCATTCATACCGCCAGTCAGTTGCATCGATTTCCAATCCAGGGTTACAAGCTGATACAGATACCAGATCGCAATCATGGAATCCGCCTCAAAGGTCCCCGTCAAGCTCGTCAAGGTCACCCGTGTTTTGGGCCGTACCGGTATGTCCCAGCTTCGCAAACGAGGAGAAAATGGAAAATAAGGATGGGTTCTGATGGAATATAGGATCCCGTGGAGGTGTCACTCAGGTCAGAGTCGAGTTCATGGACGATACCACCAGAAGCATTATCCGCAATGTCAAGGGCCCAGGTACGATATTTCTATACTGCGATTTTGAGCGCCCAAATCTACGGCACCGTGGTTTTTTCGATTGGTGATTGGTGGAGGGTTTTCTGAAAGAGTTGAAACTAAATGCAAGGATGAGCTGCTAACGAATCTCCTCCAGTCCGCGAAGACGACATCCTCTGCCTCCTCGAGTCCGAACGTGAAGCCCGAAGATTGAGATAAGGGTTGCTTGTAGATGGGGAAAATAGGTTCTGGTTGATTGGCGCAAGCATTTACTGCACGCTGGGCATTGTATATTGATATATTTGCTGGCTGGAGGGAACTAAAGAAGGCGACTTTCGGCAGACACAATTAAATACAACAAAGCTCTTTCCACAACCGTTGCTTCGTACCGGATACGCTGATGTGGTGCGATGCTTCCTTGTTGCTAGAGGGGTTGCGAAAGGCGGGAATTTGGCCTCGCGGAAACCTAGTTTTGACAGATTGCAGGGGGGCTTGTAGTAATGGATGGGTAGCTGCTCATGTTGAGGATTTATCTGCAACACGATTTGCATATCGGATATGTCGCAAGTGCACTGAGGGACTGATAAATGCGCACTGCTTATAAAACGGACGAGCATCGGGCTGGTAGTCCTTGTCTTCCTAGATGTCCCCTCTATGAAAGTAGAGCAGAGGCAACATTGAGCCAGTTTTGACTACGCTCAAACAATCGCCCAGACTCTGTTGCTCTGTGCAAACCAGCAGTAATATCTGAGCATTTTCGTCGATTGCTCTTTTTTCTCTTCCCTTTAAGACCCACATTCACATCAACAATCGTCACCGGGAATTCAAAACTTCCAGCGTTCATCAGCATTCTGAATCATCAGGTCTCACTCGTATGTTTCCATCAGATGAATTATGCAGAAGCTCTGCTTCACATCGGAAGCCTTGCAGATACCTGTTCTTCTGAGTTTTGATACCAGATTGACACAGGTGTTCATTCCTCCCTACAATTTCTATTCTTTTTGTCTTGCGGCGACTGCGATCACTGCTATACGGTGCCGATGTGATTTTTAGCCCTGCTCTAGGAGTTTCCAGAAAATACATCCAGCGATGAATCCAAATGCCAAACCGCCTCAACTTTCATGCAATGTTCTTCATGCAGTAGAAGCCAACTCCGTGACGGACCTACAGACGTATCTTCAAGCGTCGAATAACGCCCTTTGGCGTCGCTTAGTCGAGGTGGCATAGATCAAGGGTATTCCAAGGGTATTCGAATTTCAGACCATACAGTAGCCATCATCCCCTACCAGGGCCTTCAACGCCAAGTCACCCTTGACAACGTTCCGTCTTATCTTGGATGCCACGTCCTGCCCAGCCTTTCTGCGGCTGACCTACCCCAGCATGATAACTATTACTGCCAACGTCAATTTTTGGCGTCAGCTCCGAATTTAACCGTGGATGCCACACCGTCACTTCTCCATTACTCATCAATATCTGATGGTGCCTTTCTTGTACATTTGTGATACCGTCAGCACATGGTCTCTATAGTGGCATCTTCTACCGCTACCCAAAGTACATACAGTCCCACGCGGTATTCATGCGTATGTCTTGGAACAGTCCGATACATACGTATCTACGATTCACACGCTTTGCACCAAAGCGTATACGACTCTGCTGGAATCCGACTGTATCAACTTTTTTGTGTGATAACGTTTCCTAAGACAAGATTCCTCGGGATCAATCTCTTCGGTATACGGATTTCTACCCGTATACTTGTACTGTGCAACCACACCGGGCGCATCTTGTGGCTCCTCTAGACATATGCATAGATTCCGCGGAAATGGGACTGGGACTGCACTATCTCCACAAGCGGGGCCTTTCAGCGGATGTCGCACGCACAGAATGATCCCGGCTCAATCCAATCATATGTTTAGTGCATGTGTGCGCGTATTCCCTTTTTTCCCCCGGCTTTTGAAATCCCCTGACCCGACAGCGGGGAGTTTTCGGTTGCGACTCCAACGGTGCATATGAGACGGGGTGGGCTTGGAATGACCTTGGCTATCATAAGTACAGGTTTGCGGCGCTTCGAAGAGGTTATTCAGAACAGAATAACTTACTCTATTATTTACATCTGATAAGATCATAGAGTACCAATCAATGGCTTCTTACTCCATATACGTCTTACTCAAATACATCTTACTCCACAAAATTCTTGCTCCATAAACGTATACCCCAGAACTCGGGATAGACTGCATTGGCACGCTCGTAGGCTCTTGATCGCATGCATAGCCTGGCCAGCGAGCGATGTTCTTCTTCTTCTCGCAGCTGCAAGGTATATACCGTACTTGCGGGTGTTACGCCCGATATTTGCAAGCACAAGGCGGGAGGGGATTGCCTGCTATGCAATTGTTAAGACTACACTACGCAAGATAACATCTGCTTATTCGTATGACGTTGGCAGTGTCTCAATTTCTATTTCCAGGCACAGTCAGTTCTTCAGCTGGTAGGAACAGCAAATGATTTAGTTGAGATGGACGAGCGAAGGTGGTGTGGATGAAGATAAGGATGAAGAGAAATTCCTTAGCCATTAGAAGCCACTATTGTCAAATTTCGAACATCTCGATTCGGGACAGGCATGGAATACTGGCAAGAGCTGACGATTGCTACTAGCATTAAGTTGCCTTAATGTATCCACTAGAACTCCGTTATCTGAAGAGGTCGCCGACAAATAGTTTTCAAGAGTTATAGCTATAGCGCTCGACACTCAGAGCTATAGATAGAAGGGAGCCAGTTGTTTGTGACTAAAGCTATACACAACCTTTACTCAGAGGTATACCAGCGTACGAAGTAAACCTCATAGCCATGCTAAGAAATTTTTTATTATTCTCTCTGCTTTACTATGTAGCTCTCCTACTCCGTGCGAGCCAAAATAATTCTGTTGGTGATGCAGGATATTTGGTTTGATGTTGACACCCAGATATATATGATAAAAGCACGACTAGTCCACGCATAGCTAAAGCTAAGGGGATAAATCTACGCTGTCGGTAAATAACTATAAACTTCCCCCCTTGATAGGGTTAAATGGCATTTCTTGGAGCAGGTCTACTTACTAAGCGAGATAAAGACTGCGAATAGGCTCTCCGTAGATGAAAAAAGTGGCCGAATAATGTACTAGAGTTTATGTCCCGCCAGGACTGCTAGGGTAAGCACTATCTAGGGAGTTTTAGGTTTCTAAAGCCTATAGCTACTATTAGCTTGCTAAATGGCACATTTATAACCTATACAAGTAGTGCTTATATTACTAATAAGTAATTTATAGGCTAGCACGTAGCTTAATACATAGGAGGATCATATACGTACCAAGTACTATTCCCTTTTCAGGGCTACCCTAGCTGTGCGCGCCCCGCATCTAAGATCTTATCAGAACGTGCATTGAAGATCGCATGCAAGAAGAGCTTGATAGGATCTAGTCGGAGAAAGTTCGGAATGTTTTTGATGCTGCTTAAACCTAATTAGATCTCGGAGCGTATTCCGAACCGTATAAGTTTCAACGCCTAGTCTAAACTACTATATACTCGGTACGTATACGATCCTCCTATATATTAAGCTACGTGCTAGCCTATAAATTGCTTATTAGTAATATAAGCACTACTTGTATAGGTTATAAATATGCCATTCAGCAAGCTAATAGTAGCTATAGGCTTTAGAAACCTGAAACTCCCTAGATAGTACTTACCCTAGCAGTCCTGGCGGAACATTTTGATTGAAATACTATAGATAAAATGATACGCTCTAGCCGATAATAATATCGCAATTCAATAAATTTCCCCAGAATGGCATTATCCGCCCCGTACTCCTATTACTTGTTGGCAAAGAATTCACGCTAAGCTTCATATAGGTATTATACTATACCTCGGTGCTATACAATGGTAGATCTTTGACTTCAGGCTTATTGCCTCGTATAGCTTTACTAAAGATTAGGGGTCGCCATAGGTCCCCATGGGTCCAAGGTTAGGACCCGGACCCGACCCATAGGTCCTTATAGATATTAGGACCCGACCTATAGGTTTTAGGACCCGACCCATAGGTCGGGTCAGGTACCCATAGGTCCTGCAGGGGGGGGGTGTAGGGGG